>CABHPQ010138914.1:3824-40475 GCA_902168405.1 Peromyscus aztecus
CTCCTGGGCAAATGCCTCTCCAGGGCAAATGCCTCTCCAGGGCAAATGCCTACCCAGGCCAAATGCCTCTAGTTTCTGGTCCTCACGCCTTATATACCTTTCTCCTTTCTACCACCACTCCCTGGGATTAAAGGTGTGTGTCACCACGCCTGGCCATTTCCAATGTGGCCTTGAACTCACAGATATCCAGAGGAATTTCTGTCTCTGGAATGCTAGGATTAAGGGCGTGTGCTACCACTGCCTATCCTCATGTTTAATATTGTGGCTGTCCTGTTCTCTGACTCCAGATAAGTTTATTAAGGTACACAATATTTTGGGGAACACAATACCACCACAGATGCATTCCAATTTTACCCTTTGGTTAAATGAGAGTAAACTCTTCAACCCTTGTTCATAAGACTTATATTTCTGACAAATAAGTGTAGAGTCCCACCTAGATGTTGCTTTTCATTAGTGGCTGTGGCCTCTGTGACAGTTGGTTTTCAGCTGTGCCATCGCACAGGCTACAGATATGTCTACGGATAAGAAAGTTATGTTCTCTTGAGTAACCTGGAGTCTCTGAAGATGACAGCAGTACCCTACTCAGTCCCATCTACATTTAAATATGAAGCAGTCAAGGCTTGTATGAAGAGTTTAAGTTTATTTCTGCACTGCTGAATTATGATTAGCCATCTATCTTGTTTTATCATTGCAGTTGGACAATAAGAGACCTTGCACCATATGCTCAGGTTGTGCTGGAACTCTGCCTAGAGATTGTTGCAATCAGAATCAGGGGGCCCACCTAGTGGCTAATAGGTCACATAATGGGGAAGCAGTCTGTAGTAACTAAGAGTCAACACGTTTGTCAGACATGGGAGCAAAATTCCAAAGGACCCTCTAGCCCAGCTGATAGCAATAGTGAAAAAATAGTCCAGTAGCAGAAATATTTCTTTTGGCCCCTTACTAATGGTCATGCAATTTTTAACAAGCCCCTTTGCCCCCAACTTCATGCTCATTAACATGATGATTAAAAATAAAATACCTAGCTTGTAGGATGATTGAAAATATAAATGAATACAAATAAACATGCTAAAATATTACTAAAAATAAAGCAGACACTAATAACATGTCAAGGAATAATATCGCTACTTCTGTTGTTGATGTAATTTTCATAGAAAAAGAAAGAAAATACAAGGCATGGCAGGTTTTGCATAAAACCACCCTGGTATGGAATTATGGCTAAGGAATAGTCATATTTATATGTTCCTAAGTCAAAGTTGTAATTAGATATTTTTGCATCTGTTTTATATTTCAGAGGTATAGCCAATTTGCCAATTATTATTATTAATATGTATATATAATTGTTATTAATAATGATCTTTGTATATAATAAAATATAAATATTATGCATACGAAATATTGATTAATCTATATAAATAAATTAAACATTTAAATTAGAGTTTGTACAGTGTGCCAGACACTTCCTGGGTGACTGGTCATTTGAATAGGTATGGACTCTATAGACTTACGTGTTTCAGTGCTTGGCCCACAGGGAATGGAACTGTTAGGAGGTTTGGCCTTATTGGTGTAGGTGTGGTCTTGTTGGAGGAAGTGTGTCACTGTCGGGGTAGGATTTGAGGTCTCATATAAGCTCAAGCCATGCCCAGTGTGACAGCTCACTTTCTGCTGCCTGCGGATCAAGATGTAGAACTCTCAGCTCCTTCTCTAGCACTGCATGCTGCCGTGTCCTGCCATAATGATAACAGACTAAACCTCTGAAACTGTAAGCCAGCCCCAGCTAAATGTTTTCCTTTATAAAAGTTGCCATGGGCATGATGTCTCTTCACAGCCATAGTAACCCTAACTAAGACAGTGACATCATCCTTTATTTTGAGGCCACACTTTCTATTTTCTACCATGTGTATTGTTATCTCTGTTTTTTACGTCCTTGCTTCTGGAATAACTTTGACAGTTAACTTCAAAGAAGGCTCTTCACTAGCATTTTCTTCTCTCTGATGATAAGCTTCTCCAATATTACAAAGTACTGAACTTCCCCAGCTTCTACGGTCTCTCAATATATTATTTATAAAATACATGTAAGGGTTTTAAAGTTTTATCAACCCCAAACTTGGGCTCTTAACTTGTGGAGAAGATGAGTGTTATACATATTTCTGCATTTTTGCATCACAATATATTCCCATTGGACAGATGAATTCATTGGTAAGAACTCATGTAACCTTAAATTATTTGCTTCTCATGATGTTATTCACTTTTTGACATTTTCTAGAGAAAATTGTAATATGAGATATTAGAGGAGAATCATTTTTGTAAAGGCTGAGTTAAGAGACAGTGAATCCTGACCTTGTATCTCAGCTCCATCATTTTTTAACATAAACATATAGCCTTGTGTAATCCGGCACACCCTATATACTCCATATAGGATTGAAAATTAATGTATATGAACCTGACACATAACAGTCAAGGGTGAGAAGAAACTAGGGTAAGTATATGAGTTTACTGATATTGCTATAGGGATAGTTTTCTATTGTGTCTCTTACTCTCATTTTACTCTGGTGGCATTTTATGCTTCCTGTTAACTGTCCTTAAGGAAGCTTTTGTAACCACATTTCTATGAGATATTTCGTTTCCTTACATTTTAGTGTCTTTGTTCAATTCAATTGAAGCCAGTGGGGAACCTCTCTAATGGTACAAGCTTTCTTGTATGGAGAAAAAGCAGTACACTTCATGTCCTTGGTGTTTCAAGTTATACAAAACGATGTATAAATGCTGTCAGATGTAAAAATAAAATAGCTAGATGGCTGTAATTGCAGAATATTCCAAGTCTCTTTTGACATGGAAAAAGCTCTTTGAAAACAAACTATAGATGTATGTTTAACACTAAAACTTGTTGCCTATTGCAAGAAACCAGTAATGAAGGGACAATGCTGGGGTCTATGAGATGGCTCAGTGCCTGGTGCTTGCCACCAAGTTTGAGGACCTGAGTTTGAGCCCTGGAGCCTGTACAGTGGAAGGTGAGGAAACAGTCTCCTACAAATTATCTTCTGACTTCTATATATGTGTCATTGTATATGTGTGTCTTGGCACACAGGCTCATGGACACAACACACACTTGTACACACAAACAATGAATGTAAAGATATTTTTAAATACAAAGAAAAGTCAGCTAATTTACAGTGCAGATTTTTGAAGACTTTTACCTAACCTGCAATGTCCACATGTGCAAATACAGTGAAGAGTAGTGTCTAAACTACAATTGCCTTAATTGTTGCATCTTTGATGATGCAGTAACAATTAAAAGAGGTCTAGCATGGGTAAAACTTTTATACTCATATCTTTGATTTGAATTCATAACTATCACAGTGATAAATTTTATTTATTTAACACTGAATTTGTCCACATTATCTATAGTAGTTTTTCTAATTATCCATAGTAGTATTTTTTGTTGTTGAAAAAATACATCAGAAATCATTGTTATATCAGTAGGATCATGTAATGTAGCTGATGTGTTTAGGTTTTAACTTGATTAAGGACTGAAACAGATGACGTTACATCAGGTATTTTTCTAAGTTTGTCATAAGAATATGAAAAAAATTTAAGTCCAAATCCTACAGCATTTAATCCATGGGTTAACTGGTTAACAATTTTCATAGTTATTCTCTAACCATGGCATTTTGTTTCTGACTGTAAAAAAATGAATAATAAAATCAGTATCTTTAAAACACTGAATTAATTCCTTTGTTTGGATAAGGTATGGAAAAAGAAAATGGGAACCTATTTCCCAATTAATTTGGAATCTCAGATGGCCTGATAATAAAAGTTGGCCTACTAATGGCCAAGGACTCTCATTCTGGATTTACAGATGTCCTACTTAAGTTTCTAAATTGTCTTAAAGCAATTTGTGCCCTCCGCCCCCTCCCAACTCCTAACAGCATTTCCTTCAGTTGAATCCACTTAAGCCATGATTATAATATGTAAATCCAGGACTAAGCCTGCATGTGTTACCAAATTTGTCTTCTAAGCCATGATCCTGTCTACTGGGTCCAAACTGTATTAGCCTATGTTGTTCATAAATTAGGAATTTGTTGAACACTTTTCTAGATAATCTGGTCACAAAGTTTCAAGATTAACAGAACTCAGTCATTTGTTTTAGTATCAAATGGGGCCTGTCACTTATTGTGGAGACACAGTTCTGAAACTTCTAGGGATCTATACCTAGGCTCCAAACATTGCAGAGTGGCCAAGCTGGGAAAGGCCTGGGAAATCCAGGCGGTAGTGCTAAGGTGGTGGACATAGGCAGAGGATGTCAGCCATCAGGGGTATGAGCCCATGCTGCCCAAGCTGACCTCACTCTTAGACAAAGTAAAAGCAAATAGCTGGTCATGAGAACAGATGTAGGGTTGAGAGTATCCTAGGGTCATTATGTTTAGTTTTGTGACACAAACCTCACAAAATCAGGGACTAAAGAGATGGATCATTTGGTAAAGATACCTTGCAAGCATAAGTACCTGAGTTTGTAATCTCAGAATGCCGATCAAAAGTCAGGCATTGTATCTAAGCAGTGTAAAAGAACCATGAGTTTAGATAGCAAGGTGGTATCTGCAATGGGGTTGGGGACAAATGGGATGGGCTGAGATTATATAATTATATTATAATTTCAGAAATTAAACAAAATTACTAAAAAGATAGGCATAGTGTTACATACTTGTAATCCTCTCATGGGAAGATGAAAGATGAAAGCAAGTAGATTCCTAGAGCTCTCTGGCCAATGACAGTCTGTCTCAAAAAATTGGACCATACCTAAGAGATGATACCTGAGACTGTCCTCTGTCCTCCATACACATTTGACAAACACATTGGAATGAGAGAAAGACTCACGGTCTTTAAATATCCAAAATATGCTGAAACAAGTTTGTGGAATATAATGGAAAGAAATATTCAAAACTAAATGGTTAATGCACAACTTAAAAAAAATGAATGAAAGAAGATGAAATTAAAAACCTAGCACGCTAGTCTCGCCACTGTAAGTGTAAAGGAAGTCTGGAAATAACTGGGATTAAGACGAGGGTTAAATCACACTCATATATAGGAAAGGGACGTATAAGCCTTCCTATAAATAAGAGCCCTAAAGATCAGTCAAAATATTTTCTTTACTTTTAAGAAAATTTGGGTCTGGACTGCCAATCCTTACTTTCACATTAAATGTAGATATGCATAGGAAGTGTGATGTCTTAGGTTGTTACCACACACTCAAGAAATGTGAGATCTCAGGAGACAGCTCTATGGTGTATAAAGTGTTCATACAATGCCTGATGACCAAGCTCTGGATAGATAGGTCTTGCAAGTCAGTGCTCCTCATGGAGTCTATGTTTTCTCACCTGTGAGATATTTGTATTATATGTGACTGACTCAGCAAAGTCCTAAGTGACTTCACTGATGTAAATTCTGGGACAATGATTTATGCATATAAAACAGTCCAAAGAGATTATTTGTAATACTTCTCATGAGAGCAGCCCCTGAATGTTAACATTTTGATTGGAAATGTCAAGGGATATTTTCCTGGAAAATTTGGTTGTGACTCATGGACACAGGTGCATGAAAAGCCCTGGGAGACCTGTGGGCAAGAGTGTGAATGGGTGGGAGGGAGATGGGTGGGATGAGAAGTATCTTAAACTCTTCTATGCCGTCCCCTCCAGTTGGTCATATTAATTATTTTCATAAGATGGCTTTGCGTTTGTTGGTTATAGCTCTACAAGTACCTTTTAAGTGTCTGGAACTAGGAGGGTCTTCTTTTTGTGCAAATGTGTTGCTGTAGACACATTTTCAGTTTTTAAAGACTCTCAAGTGTCATTTCTGGTAGCTAGATGGTTGACTACTTGTAGTTCAAAAGATGCCTCCTGGATTACAGTTATCTCATTGTATGCTAAGTAAATTAAGTGGATTTCCTGCATTTAATCATGTACAAATTACTACTCGATATGCATTTAAGCAATTACTGTATGCTATAGGACACACACCTATGTGCTTTGGAAACCAACACAACTCCCATTCTCTACCTGTTTTGACCATCTATTCTATGTGATATCTATCTCTAAAAATTAGTATTATTTCAAGGTGACCGTTTTCTTCACTCTTTTTTTTTGTGCTAAAACAAATGGCAGAAAATAATTTGTTTTAGTTGGAAAAATTAAAATAATGAAGGTGTTTAATTGATGACCTAAGCCATTTTTCAACAAGCAGTCAATGAAAATGTAAAAATAAGTAATTTGAGGAAGCAAAAAGCCAACAAAATACTTAGTCTCTATCAATAGTCATATAAAATTGAAAATAAAAGTATAACATCTTTTAATCATTCTATTTTGTCTTTAACTTAAGAAAATTATCTTATTTTAAATAGAATTTTGCTTTTTGGATTGTCAATAGACTTTCTAAATCTTCGCTCATACTCTCTGAGATTGAATTCATATTCCTTTCTGATTAGAGCTTTAGATTTTTACATTCAGTCCAAACCTCACAATTTGCTGAGAAGAATCCAATTTAAATAGAGATCATTTAAATGGAGGAAAAAATAACGTGCCTTGTATGTGTGGTTATGACTACCATATCCTAATGGCATGTTTTCAAGGGATTGGATGCTAACTCTTTCAGTTTATATTCTACGCAAGATGTCTTTCCGCACCCTCCTTTAAAAAGCCATTTTTAGAAGTCTGTGACTTTCTTTAGTGTAGCCAACTTTGTGTTATCCTGGTGTCTTCTTAAACACTCATAGAAAGATAACAGAACACCATAATTAGAGGATTAGCCATTCTTTAAAAAGAATTTTAACCTTTGTTTTTACTTCACATGTGTGGGTGCTCTGCCTGCACGGTTGTCTGTGTACCGTGTGTGTACAGTGCTGGTAGATGCCAGAGGGGGCATTGGATCTCCTAGGAATGGAGTTACAGATTGTCACGAGCTACCAAGTTAGTGCTGGGAATCAAAGCCAGATCCTCTGGAAGAGCAGCCATTGAGTCACTCTTAACCATTGCATCATTTTTCCAGCCACAAAGGAGACATTCTTAAAGCCAGATTCTCCATGCCTTCATATTGCTTACTTAATAATGCCATTAACAACAACAACAACAACAACAAACTCATAAAAAAACCCACAAGTCTCCAATATTTCCTTGAACTGAGACGTCATTCAAAACATCCTAATTGTTTTAAAAAATAACAAGTAAAGGCCGGGTGGTGGTGGCACACACCTTTAAACCCAGCACTCGGCAGGCAGAGCCAGGCAGATCTCTGTGAGTTCGAGGCCAGCCTGGTTTACAGAGCGAGGACCAGGACAGGCACCCAAACTACACAGAGAAAGTCTATCTGGAAAAACTATAATAATAATAATAATAATAATAATAATAATAATAATAATAACAAGCAAAGGAACAAAAATACTCTGACCCAGAAAGACATATATCAAGTATTTTCTATCATTGGTGGATGTTAGCTTTGAAATTTTACTTTTATTTGTTTCTTTTTGGATACCCACAGGAATCAGGAAATTACTAAGGAGTCATGGAGAGGGACTTTCAAGGGAGGAGAAAATACTGATAGAATATACAGAAATATATAGCTAGTACAGATAGAAAATACTGATATAAAGAATGAAAAGGAAAAATTATCAGGGAGAGATAAATGAGGGTAGGGATAGATGGCAAATTAGAAGGGGAAAACTTGGAGGGATAAATACCACTAAACATTTTCTAAAAAATCATATGGAAATTCAGTATTGTAGAAGTTCCCTCAAATACATCTATCCATAAACATTATGAGGTAAAATGGAGTTTTCCTATAATAGGGCAACAGTGTCCCTATTAGACATGAAAGGCTAACCGTAAAAAGCCCAGTTTCAGGAATGGGTTACATCACCGGGAGTTGATGAACAGTGAGGTCATAAAGATAACCAAACATCCTGATTATCCCCAGAACTTGACAGTAAAGCCCTACTAGTAAAGACACCAGAGACTTGAGTCATAATACATGGAGAAATCAAGCTGATATTGACCTGGAAACATTATCCATACTGGGAACTTTCATAGTGCTGGAAGGTGCTATACCTGTTACTAGAGGAATAAAGCATTAATCATACTTAGCTGTTAACCATGTAAGCTTCAATAATGATTGCCCTGGCAAGACATGTCAACTGGCGCAATGGTGGCACAAACATCTTGGAAGCAAACAACCACTTTATGATCAAATTTAAGGGCCACTCACAACATAAATCCATACCTGGCGCCATAATTGGACCAAGAATCTATGGCTAGACAGGTCATAGGACTTAGAGAGTCTACTACTATCATTCTGCTAAATAGAAATAATATTTAGCCATCTCCTAATGACTGATCATTATACACACAGATTAAGGCACCTCTGTATCTCATCAAATAATTTTTTTTTTGCTGTAGGCAATGATCAACACAGAGACCTACAACTGACCAAGACAGAAAGAGTAAGCGACTGTAAAGCGTTTAGCTGTAAAATGTATGTAAGATATTCCCTGTTCCCAATGCTCAGGGATCATTATGGAAGAGGGGCAGGAAGATTGAAAGAGCCAATGTGGTGGGTGATTACAAGGAAGCTACGTTCTGTAAACAGCAGGGAAGGTGCACGCTCTTATGAACTCACAGCAGTTTTGACAGCATACATATGGCCCATAGAAACCAAAGACAGAGCAAATCTCAGCTTAAAAAGGGGAGTGTACCATGAAGTTCCACCGTTAGCTGAGGGGCTACAAGCAATTCTTAGCTGCTGAGAGAAGACAGATCAGTTTTCTCCAAGAATGTTGCCTCTGATAAGTCAACTATGCTCCAATGGAAGGCCACACATTTAAAAATGCATTAGCAGCAAAATTAATCTTGATAGGAACAAAAAGAATGTCTAATTATATGGTAAAGGAATGAGAAGTCAGTCTGGGAAGAATTTGGAGACAGAAGGTGAATATAATCAAAATGTGCTGTACCAAATTCTCAAATAACTAATGCAGTTAGTCTTTTAAAAATTAAGAACACATGAGACAATGATATGGGTCATATATTCCAAAATCAAAGTTAATTAAAGTGAAATTAGAGTAATAAAGCACTTTGAATCATATTCATTTCTGTCTTTACAGTCTCAGCTCTATAAATCTGGAGGATTATTATGTTCATTTTGAGATTCCAGAGTGGTGACCAAACCATTGGTTTTTATTAGCTACATAACAAAACATTTTTTTTAGCATTTTAGGGTGAATATATGAAGAAGGCATTGTTGTGAAAGCAGAAGTTTAGTTGCAATGTGGCTGAGAATCTAAATAGAACAGTTACAAGTTGGGCTCTGAAAAACATTGATCAAATTGAAGAGCAAAGTTTATGTTATGATGGTTCCTTATGGTAGCAATCAGGAAGTTTTTACTTCTAACACTGACAGTATCCTATTAATTTATAACCCCCCCCCCAAACCAAACCAAACCAACAACAACAACAACAAACTTGACTTTGAAATCTCATCTTGGAAAACTGTCTTTCTTTTGAAATCTCCTAAAGATGCCAAGGAGAGAATGAATGTGACATGATTGATCACTCTCTCAAAGTAACTTGAAAGGTTGTCTGTTCTTTTATCTATGAGTAAAAGAGACTCTTCTCTATGTAATTCTTTTAAAAGAGGTTTTATCCTTAAACTCTGAGAGCTAGGGGTGGAAGAAACCATTAGAAAATAGAGAAGAAGGAAAATTCAAACCATTACATACAAAAAAAAAATACCTGAATAAAAACTAGAGGGCCTATAGTTCAGAAAAATATTTGTAAAAAAATCCAAAAGTTATATAGTTATTAATCAAATTATTCCTATTTTCATTTGAAGTAAATCTTAGTGAGTTAATAAAATAGTAATTTTTAAAATAATAAACTCTAACAATTAAATCAAGCTACTTTGTATTTTAAAGTTTAAGCAATTTTCTGTGTCAATATTTGTATTTCTGCATTGATGAAAGAAAAAAGTCTCTTTTCATCCTACAGCTTTGTAAAATGTTTGATTAATTTTTTTTGTTAAATATTAAAATTCTAATGTTAGAAAGAAAGATAGCTTCCTTTTACCCAGGACTTTAAATTTCCACTTTATTCCATCACACAATACTTTCAGTTTCTTCTGCCTTTTCTTTCAAAGCATTTCTATTTAATTTTATTCCCAAAGAAATAGAAAGCTTACTCAAGGCAATGTTATTTATTGATTTTCCTTTGATCTGTAGCTTGTCATGTAAACTAGGCATCCCGTTTCTTTCTCACTCACATATGGGTTTGCTGACTGGCTGAGCTCTCAGATTTCTTTGTGGTTAAGGAGAGTTATTTTTGATACAGTGTGAGATATGTTAAAAGAGTGTTTGAAGTGTTAAGGCAGATATCTGGGCCAACAAAAATGAAGATCATGTTCTCAATTTTGATCACTGCCCAAACTGCAGGCTAGGATTCCTGGTGTCAAAGCAATCATTGTGAGAAGTGATGGTAGATATGGAAAGATGGTTTGTAACATATGGGTTATATTAATAAAGATTAATTTAAACAAAAATAAAAAAAACTCTTCATGCTCTCAGTATAATTTTTAGAGGATTTGTTTTTTTTTTCTTTCCAAATTTGTGCATATTGATTCCTTTCTTCTCCCTTTTATTATTCCAAGATTAGGTCAATCTCTGAGTTTATTCTCTGAATCCTTGCCTGGCCTCCATCCAAAGAAATGAATTTCATGCATTATAGTCATGTGTCATGATGGTCAATCTACTTGTCATATTTACTTTCTGAATCTACCTTTAATAAACAGATAAGGATCATCAGTTTTACAAGGAGAGCTTGCACCAAAGAAAGAGGCTGAAGTTACTGGGAATGCATTAGTCAGTCATCAGTTGTTACTGCCAAACTAGAGTGAATAACAAGCTTGTCAAAGCATATGACCAGTTCCGGTAAACTCTTCTATCTCTTCCTTTGTCTATCTCTCTGGCCTCCTTGCTACTCCCTTCCCTTCTTACCCTGCCCTTTGGATGACTGAAATGCAGCCTATGTGGTTCCAAACTAAAGATGAGATATCAATATCTTAGCTCCTACATTTTTTTTTTATTTTTAGAAATTTAAGCATATGCCTGAGAAAAATACTTTCCAAGAATTTCTATAGACACTTATATTGTTACTATCCCACAATTCAAAACTAAATAAATGATCATCAACAGCAGAATGTGTAAGTAAGTCTATATACATACAATGGAATACAATCCACAACAGGAGGAGCAATTTTCACACATGTAACATCAAGCAAAAGAAGCCAAAAATCAGATAAATATATACTGCATGACTGTGACTTTGTGTAATGCTAAAAGTAGCAAAACAAATGTATGGTCTTAGATGTTACAGTTGTGGTTATGCCTACTGGGAGTCAACATTTCTTCTTTCCCTTTTCTCTCTCCAAACTCTACCAAATTCCTCCATATACTCTCTTTCAAATTCATTTATGGCCTCGTTTTTAAAAAAAATCAAATGTTATATATGTATATATATATATATATGTAGGTATATACATATGTATTAACAACTATAACCCAATGAGTCTATGTAATGTTACTTGTATATATGTTTTCAGGGCTGATGTTTGACTTTGGACAACCAATTGATGTGCTCTTCCCCAGGGAAGGCCACTTATTCCACTCCAAGTTTTACTTGGTTGCCTGTAGCTCTTTGTGTAGGCCTTGCGAGTTTTTTCCATATGCAGTTTGGCATGTTATTTGGTGTCCTTCAGCTAATGCTTGGGTAGTCATGTTAGTGGGACTTTATGGCTGTAACTTATGATTTTACTAGGATACATACTCTTACAGCAAAGTCCCTGATTTTCTGCATCTTATAGTCTTTCCGTCCCTAACTCTGCATGTTCCCTGTGGAGCCTTAGGTGTGGGAGTGTTTTATAAATGTATCCAATGGTCCTGGGCTCTACAACTCTGCATTTTGATTGGTTGATGATCTCTATCTGATGCAAAGAGCAGTTTACTTGATGAGGGTTGAAGACTATATTTATATATGAGTATAAGGACAAATGTGTATAGATTGTTGATGGTGAATCTTATGGCTAATAAACTAGCTGTTGAGGATTCTTCTCCAACAACTGTGATTTCACTGGTAATAATCTCTTAGCTAAATTTCAATACCGGGCATGGCATCCCTTTAGTTGAGTGGGTAGTAAGTCCAAATAGAGAGCAGTTTGTTACTAACAAGTGTGTTTGCCACTTCTTCACACTTAGGTTTATCATGCCATGTTGGTCATTGATGTGGTTCATAGGTATCATAGCTGGATGGGATTGTTGGTTGCCTCCTCATTTGGAAGTACACACAGCACCATGTGGTATCATCATAGCTAGTCCTTAGGGAGGGAACACTGAGGTCAGTTCTAGCTCAGGAGTTTCTAAGTCCTGATTCTGAAAATGCATGGTGTCTTCAGCAATAAGGTACCTTTTACCTTTGGAAGGTTATCAAGGGCAACCAAGTTAGGTTATAATATTTATCATCAAAATCCCTCTGTCTAGTTTAAATGAAAAGTAAAATGTTGACCACAGATGTTTTAAATCAGTTAGGTAACTTTCATGTGTCCCTCTTCCACAAGAGCCTAAATCCCTGTATTTTTATACCAACCAAAGGCATTTGTTACAAATTGACTCCTAGTTCTCTCCAGCTCCACTTCTCCTCGTGTCTGCTCATATCCCTTTCCTCATCTTCAAAATAGATATTTAACCTGAAACTTCAAGCAGCAGTCCCGTTGTTCATTAATTCAAGTTGTCTATGATATCTTAAAAACCTTGAAGTTACGTTTTCAGTGTTTATGTAAGAGGTATGAAAAATGCACTTTGTATTTGAGATATATTCTCAGGACAGAATATTTATCTATATTTCTCTGGAAAGTCATGTTCATAAAATATTTTATCATTTTTTTTTAAAAGGGAATATAGCTTATGGCCTTATGACTAAAACAGCTTTATCAAATTTTATTCTGATTTCCATAGGGTAGGCACAAAACTGGTACTAGGCAATATCACTACTGGCAGTTTAGCCAATAAATCCCAGATAATTTCTTTTAGAATTTAGAGGAAAAATACTACAAAAGGGGAAAACTATAAGTAGAGAATAAATTTTGGCATACAATTTATATGACCTCTCCTCTCAAGAAGATGTAATATAAATAAGTGGCAAAACAAATTTATTAGAGACCAATGTCTAAATCTATTTTTATGTTTGTCTTTGTTCTTAAATGACTAGGTTGAAAGGAGACTTGAGGTGTTTTTTGCTATTAAAAAGGAACAGTTATTTGACAAAAAAGGAATTCTTTTTTTTGACTGGTGTGCAACAGAGAGCTGATGAGTTAATGGTAAAAAAATTTAATCATAATATATAAATATATTTTTTAGTTTATACATGCAGATTTTACACTTACCTTTTTATATAAGACCTTTTCAGATTTAATGTCAGTCTGTATCCTATTAAACATTTACAAAAATGCCAAATTCCATAAATATTTATTGAGTGGCTGTTCTTAGATCACAGATGTAATTCTAATGTTAGAGTTTAGTGGGAGATGAGAATGTAGAGACAGAGATGGTGGTCACTATGGGATACTAAAGAAAGAGAAAGACAATAATTTGATCTAGAAAAACTTCATTGAGAAGTTAAATCTGGGCCAGATATTTTAAGACAGCTAGAACTCCAACAGACTGAAGAGGATTATAGAGAACGTTCCAAGCACAGAAGACTAATAGGAAAACATTTCTGCAGTACTCTTTGTAACTATGTCTTTAACATCTTAATCTCTCTGTTATCCTTCACATAGCTTTTAATGTCATTTTAAGGAAACAGTCACCATCACATTACCTCCCCTAACCCTCTTGGTTCTGTGTATATCAAATAACTTTGTGTAGTAAGATATAAAGAGGGTTGGCATCTGCTCAAGTAAGTTCTATCTCCAGCTCCTTTGTTTATTCCTCCACTCATCAGTACCACTAATCTTCTTAGTACTAAATTACTTTCTCCTCATCGAAGATAAAGGAGTATTGCTTATGCTTAATCCTGTGATTAGTACTATTTTCTGTGTTGTATGTATTTACATTCAATTTTCAAAGGAACTTAGGAGAGAAAATGTTTGGAAGATTTCATTTTAATGAATGATGTAGTAAACTCAGATAGACTTCTTCTTCAAAAGCCAAGACAGAATGTGCTCTCAAACATTTTTTTTGATCCTTCATGCCACATGCTCATTTCTCAGCCTTAATGGCAATTACAGTTGTCTATATATTTGTTTCTGCATTGGAACATATTTGTCGCTGTTTCAAATTTCGTATGAAATGGGAATGAATATCTTTCATTGTTAAATTAGGCTGAAATGAACAAGACAAGAAGATGAGAAAAACCAACATTGGGAAAGTGTGATTGATCTTGCATGGTTGGGATACAGGAGAAAATGAAGTATCATTAGGAGGCTGAAGAAAATAATGGAAATAAGAGAGTCATGTGACAGGGATCAAATGATATCACATGGAATTAGATTTCTTCTGTTGACACATTATACCAACAACTATATCATCAGATAAATATTTAATTTATATTTAAATTTTATATAACATATGTTAATATTAAAGTT
The DNA here is from genome assembly GCA_902168405.1 of Peromyscus aztecus. Taxonomy (NCBI): domain Eukaryota; kingdom Metazoa; phylum Chordata; class Mammalia; order Rodentia; family Cricetidae; genus Peromyscus; species Peromyscus aztecus. Next base: position 18,495 of record CABHPQ010138914.1, read on the forward strand.
TGAAAACATAACAGATGATGTTACATAAATTGACTAAGTAAATGTGTCTATTTTGTCCATTGTAAAACATACATGTTAAATAGAAATACCTTTGGTTATGTTTGCTTGCTTTTAAAGAAAAGATGTCGTCATTGGATGTCAAGAATGTGGAATACAATGAATTTCTGTTTTAGTAAGAAATAACCTGAATCATTTTTTCTAGAAAGAAAATTGTTAATAAAATATTTTAGAGTATAACAGTATTCAGTGACTCTTGACAATTTTAGCTATAAATGACATCATAATCTAGGAATTAGTGAATTATAATTCATTGGGCTCTGAACAATCAGCAATGTTTTGTCTTTCATAAAGGCAAATTGAGTGTGTGTTTCAATTTTTTTTTGTCCCAGATTATCTATTTTCTATTTGGTAGAACATTTCTTGAAACCATGGCCAGTCAATTTTAAAGTAAATGATCTAGTGTTATAGTTACAGAATCTTGTGGTAATTTTATTCTGTGAGATAAGGCATGAAGTTAGAACGGAGCTGAATTAAATATTTTTACAGTAGAAGATAGAACCTAAGCATTTGAAAAATTCATTATTCATCTCTATCGCCATTCAAATAACCACGTCTTGAATTACTAGTCTTAGAAATAAAGAGCAATTGGTCATCTTCGTTATAATGATGTGACTCTGGTGGACCTACGTGCACAGTATGTCAAAGGAAAAAAATGAATCTCATTTCCTATAGTCTGCAGATTGCTAGTGCAAAGGAAGGTTAAAAGAAAACTAAAATGATTTAGAAGTAGTAAAGAGGACACTACGAAGACCCGGATCTGTGCTCTAGAGATTACTTCAGAATTGATAGAACTTATAACCACAACATGGAATGATTTTACGTTTAATATAGCAGTAGTTCTACCCATTTATCTGCTATAGGCATATCAGAATGTGACTGAACCAAGTAAATTATGCTGAGCACAGTTATGTGACAGGTTGACTTCCAAGAAAATAAGAAGATCATTTTTTAAAGGACAAAAAAAAAAAAGCCATATTGAACCAGTTTCCAGTTATTCATTACTGCACTTTTAATCAGCAATATGACATGACTGCTAACCTGGAACTGAAGGCAGAATATGATATCTCAGCTCACTAGTTCTTCTGTGTGTTTTCCTGGTGCAAATATGTAAACAAATAATGCTCACGGGAAATTATCTGAGATGTAGTTGATCCACTGTTATCTTTCTATTCTAGATGACATTCTGGGTTCGAGTGAAATACTAAAAGTATTCATGGGCCATGCTTTTGTTCATTCACTTAATTTCTTTAATGTTATTTTGTTAGCATATTGTGCATTGTGAGCATAGAGTCACTCATGTACAATGCAGTGGTCTGTTCTTGGTGGAAATTATAAGCTACACAGTACATGTGTCTTAGAATATCTGTTCATGAAGATTTCTGTTGGAAATACCTTAGCCTTTACTTTATCAATTGGAAATACTTGTTTTTGTTCATTTTTAATGTACTAATCTGTCCATGAGCTTTGTTAGTATGGCAACATACTAATGTCTTAGATGTTTTGTTCTGGCTGTATGTAACAGATTTAAGACTAACATAACTGTCATATTTACTTCATGTTTGAATAAAAACACATACAGAGAAATTTGGTCTATGTTAGGACTACTAGAATGTATTTTGATAGTGGGTTCTGGTGATGTGTGAACAAATGCTTTTGTCTTAGAGGCATTTGTACTGCAACTACAGAACATTGATCCAGTTCAGTTCTCATGTCTGTCTTCTCAAGAGAAACCACCTTGTCAGGTGATAAGTACCTAAAATGAAGAAGCAGCCAGAAAGGACTGCCTGAATAAGTAGTAAAATGGGGTTCCCAGTTGTGCCTCAACAAGGAACCAAGTTTTAACACAACTTGGCTTCCGATCTCGGTAAAGGGTAGTAAGTTCTAACTAGAAAGTTACACTCTATAGGCAAACACTTGTTTTTTAAAGCTTTTAAAATTTATTTTACTTTATCTGTTTTAATTACTTGCTTGTGGGTATATTTTGACTAACATGTATGTGGTACCCAGGGTGGCCAAAAGAGAATATCATATCTCCTGGAACTGGAGTCCCAGATTTTTACGAGACACTGTGTGGGAGCTGGGAACTGAACCCTGTTCTTCTGCCAGAGCCTCAAGTGTTTTTAACCACTGAGTCCTCTGTTCAGTTGCTGAAACATTTCTATTCATACACAGGAAGAAAGGAAAATTCTGAAGTATTTTCTCACGTATTTTACCAAACTGGGAAAATATACCCAAACTACTACCCTGGTTTAATTTTATAAATTAGTACAACATCCATTTTGTTAGGAGAACAAAAATAAAATGAAGAAATAGCATTTCATTAAGGAATCATATCCTTATACATATAGAATAACAAGAATCCAGAGTAAAAAAAAATCTCTGCTTACATATAAACAGTAAAAATAAAAATAATCAGATAAATGTGTATACCAAAGAGACCACAGAATTCTTCACACAAGTCGTTAGTATATCTCAATTCAAGGTATAAGGTCTGAGTCTCAAGCCTGTGTTTGGGGGTTATAAACTTGTGTAGAACACTAAACAGGATATTCATTAGCTCCTTTTGGAATACATGAATAAAAGATAAACTATGCCCTTTTTTGGGGGGGTAAATTCCTTTTTAGTGAAAGAAAGTGTCTCCAGCCCCAAATTAAAAGAAAAGAAAATTTGTTGTTGTTGTGTGATATTTTCTTTTTGTTCTGACAAATAAAGCTTGCTTGGAGTCAGAGGCAGAGCTAGCCACTAGTCAACCATAGAGGTCTGGAGGTCTGTACAGACAGGAGACAGGAAGTGAAAAGGCAGGGTAGAGACAGGATCTCAACTTTTTGGTTGGAAGATAGGAAGTGACTGTGGTTGCTCCCTTGCTTCTCTGATCTTTCAGCTTTTACCCTGGTATCTGACTCCTGATTTTAATTTATAAGATTACTTAGGTTTACACTTCAGTTTTTAAACAGAAGTGAATCTGGCCAACATTTTAAGTATCACCTTGGTAGCACACACCTTTGTGATGCTGATAATGACAGGTTGCCTTGAAGCACGTACTGAGTCTTCTCAACAGTCCTAGCAATTGTGTTTCCATTCATGAAAAATGAAACAAAGGGAGAGAATGAAAGTTGTATTTGACATTGACTTCAAAGACTGTCCTTGAATATATACCTTCTGTAGATCATTTTAGGTTTTCCTTTAACATTCTTTACAACATACTAACATTCTCTGTGCTAAGAGTAAACTTATCATAACTCAGAGTTTACTAGTGAAGTTTTCAGTAAAGCTATTTTAAAAAGAAAGTATAGGAATCTACCCAGTTGAAGATAAAATTATCTGTCAAACTAGATGAGGGCTAATGAACCCAATAAAGGGACTTCACTAGTGCCTTACAATGTTTTAAGATCCTCTTCTTGTTTTCAGAAAGGAAATGACCCAGGTATTGAAGGGGAATAGCCCTGAGAACAGAAGTATCAGAGAAGAGGAAAGTGAGGAAAAAGGAAAAAGTGAAGGATGAGAAGATGGCAGGAAGGAGGTTGAGAGGGAGGAAGGGAAGAAAAGACTGACTATTCTAAAACTAGGGAAAGCCTTCGTATAAAGCACTGAAGACACGGCAAAGCCAGATTACAGTGTTGACCATGGAAAGCCCTAGCCTCACACAGGGGAGAACAGACTTCCATTATTTCTGCTTTGACCGCTAGTGGGCTCTGAGGACACCCCTGGGAGAGTCAAGTGTGGCTAGTTTTCAGAGGTCGACAAGATTTTCTCAGGGAACATTCTGAGTATTCTGTTTTGCAAAAGGGATTACAGTTTAATGTGTTCACTCTGAGTATCTTTTCTTATTACCTAATTGGTTGAAGTTATTAAAAACTTCGCAGCGAGTTGAGTTTCAATTCACACCTTGTAAAAAAAAGGCTAAAATATGCACACTGAAAGACTCTGGTAACAGAACAAGCAGTGTTATTCTCTGGAATGACTCATTAGAACGCAAAAAGTTAAGGGCTAAAGCTAGACTATGAGATTTAACAGTCACCTCTGCAGAATAGGTGACGTGCAACATTTAACATCAATTGGTGGTTTTCACTTAATACAGCTTATTATGGACCAGATGGCTTAACTGTTCTGCCATTTCCTGCCTGACTTTTAGCAAGACTAGAAATTTGCCTTTTTAAAATACAAATGCAAAAATGTCAAAATAGTAAGGTGTGCAGTTTCCATGAAAGATGCTGAGCACAATTTTGAATTCCCTTAACAAAGTTTTCAAAATTCTAATGAAATATGACAGTAGTGGAGTGTTTTAAACAACATTCAAATATTTTGCTATAATTCCCTATGTGTGTCTCTAGGATTACCTCATTGGCAGAGCTATAGTAAGTTCCCTACATTTTGACTCTAGATGTGAGAAAGGACGTTTGGAACCACAGGTCATTTAGACCAAGCCTCCAAAGTCTATGAATAAAGTATATTGACTACTTCTTTATGTTTTTGACACAATTTTGGAATTGTTAGTCCAATAACATGTTTGTTTTCGGTTACTTAGCTTATGTTAACAACTCAAATGTTTCAAATGTTTAAAAAGAACCCACATTTGACAATGTACTTAAAATGATTATACATATGAATTAGGACAATCTGGTAAATGTCCAAATATTTCATATAGCCAATTCTTTCTGCATCGTAGATATAGAGAAGTCACAATAGCTCTATACTTACTTTTGTGTTGCATTATTTCTGTCCTCTTGGCACACTCTTTGAGCAGCTCAAGTACATAACTTTGTACATAGCTTGCTGTATACAAGCTGACTTTTATATTCATGGTCCAGTATTAAATGTTTAAACCTGATTATGCAGAGATTTTTACAACTTGCTTCTTTTATATGACATATTCTATTCCTATCATTGAACTGAATGGTAATAGTTGGAAGATCACTTTTAATAGAAAATAGGATGACTTTTAGAAATTAATAATTGGTCTTTATAAAAGTTTAATAAAGATGTCTTTTGATTCTTGAATTTTAAATAGTTCTTGGAATTATTTAATTTAACCTTTTGACTCAACATCAAGCTAAACTTTAGTGAAAGCATCAAAACATTTATTAGGAAACAAGAAAGTCACAGTTTTTATACAAACTTACAGAGTTCCAAACAAAAGTTCTTTGAGGGCAGGAATAGACTTGGGCATGGTGAGGGAATGAACAGAGTAAAGACTCTATTCCATAGAGGAGTTGTGGATGCTCCATCTCTATTTTTCTGTGTTATCTCTTATCATTAACCTAACACGTCATTTCATCTTTGACATACCCCCTTGTAAATATTTAGAGCCTTCATCCCCTAAACCTAAGTATACTGTCACAATTTTGAAGACTCTTATGCAGGACAGGTCTTGTTCAGTCACAGAGATTTTTGCAATGTCTGCCTTTTTTCCTTCCAGGTAAACATAACCTTGCATCACAGAGTTATATTGTTTCTCATGATTCACAGTTTAGAGAGGAACCACAGTGTTTAAAAACAGTTTTATGAAATAGAAGAGTCGGGTTGGGTGGTGGTGGGTATTTTTTTCAGGACAGGGTTTCTCTGTGTTATCTTGGTGCCTGTCCTGGATCTTGCTCTGTAGACCATAGACTCCTTATTTCTCAGGTAGATTTTTGGGCTGTGTTGCTGAAATCTTACATCTATAATGCTCATGCTGTCTCACATGGGGAAAAGAAATAGGAATTAACAAGGGAAAAAGATTGAGTTGACATCATAGTTGATAAGATTCACAGTTTAGAGAGGAACCACAGTGTTTAAAAACAGTTTTTAAAAAATAGCAGAGTCAGGCTGGGTGGTGGTGGCACACACCTTTAATCCCAGCACTCAGGAGGCACAGCCAGGCAGATCTCTGTGAGTTCAAGGCCAGCTTGGTCTATAGTCACCAAACATCACAGAGAAACCCTGTCTTGAAAACAAAACAAAACAAAACAAAACACACACACACACACACACACACACACACACACACACACACACACACACAAGAAATAGCAGAGTCATCAGTTTTCTAGTTAGAGGATTCCAGGAGTGAAGGGGCTTGAACAAGGAAGAAGAATATTATTATGTTAATTTTTTTAAGTTTTTTGATAATTTCATACATGAGTATGAGTACTACTTTTATATAATTTTTTAAACAGCCAAAACTAATAAAAGCATTTTACATGTAGAAGGAGATGAAATAGGGAAATGATAACATGACAGAATATAAAAAGAGTTATATCATCAGGACAGGAAAATGCCATTAGTATTAATGGAAAAAACTCTTACTAGGTATTGCCTACATCATCAGAGGGATTGAGGTGGGTATGGGATTAAGGTGGGCAGGTTTTTGTTTTTTAAAGAAACTTTCTCCTTTTCATGATGCCACACAATCGTTACCTTTTCACAAAGCCCCATACTTGTTCCAAAAAATGTCTTGTCCTCATTAGTGAGTGAAAGAATTTGGAAGAATTAAATACTTTAAAGTGTTGTTCAAAAGGGGTGGATGGAGGGACAAGAATATTGTAAGTTTATGCCCTGGAAACATCTTATCTGTGATACTCTCATAGTTCTACTAACTAAACTGATGGAACACTTCAAAGATAAGTCCAAAATTGTGAAAGTTATTTTTTAAAGGAACTGAAAAAAGAAAGAGATGAAACATGATGATGGGCCAGACCTTGTGAGCATGATGTGTGATGTGGAAGGTAAAAGTGTTAAACAGTACAATTATCTATAGGAAAAGAGAAAAACAGTCGAAAATAGAAGATTCTAGCACCGGAATAAAGGGTTAAAACTCTTTTATCTGAAACAAATCATATTTTAGCATTCAATAAGTAAAAACAGATCTAAGAAAACAGGAAATGAATTCACACCCAGTTTGCCAGAGTTACATGTTAAGTGGGAAAACAAATTAAATTGAAATCCAAACCAAACTATTTATATTCCAGGTTTATGAGGGAAGTGAAAATAAGTTTAAAGCTAAAAACATGCAAAGCCTGAAAGTTTTAGTATCAGGGCCTTTTACAATCACATACAACTTTACAGTAATTTATAAAACAAATGAAATAATGAGATTGAATTTAACTACCTAAGGCTGTGAACAGCTATGACTTGAAGAATAATTGAATCAATATTTATCTTATTTATGGTTTAACAATCAAGAAAATACATACTTTGATTAAGAAAATATACTTTTATGACCAATTACCCACTAAAATGCCTTTCTTAGACCTCTTATTCATTTGAAGTTTAAGGAATCTAAAGCCAGCTATCACACAAGCATCTGTTTGGTACCATGCTCTGAAGTATCCACACACAAGATGGCTAAATGTTTCTGGCCACAGAAAAAGTCAAGGCATGCTGTAAGATAAGCAAGCCAGGTGTGTGTGTGTGTGTGTGTGTGTGTGTGTGTGTGTGTTTTGGGAGTTTGTTCACATCTGCCAACATATATGGCCAATAGATTAGATTAAGTGAAATAAATTCAGTATGACAGAGCTGTGGTTTAAATGTGAAATGTCCCCTTTGGGTTCACTTGTTTGAAAACATGGTCCTCAGCTGAAGGGGCTGTTTTAGAAGATTATGGAAGCTTTTTCAGGAGGAGCCTTACTGGAAGAAGTGTGTCACATGAGATGGCATTGAGGCTTTAGATTCCAGCCACACTTGACAGTAATTCTCTGCTTTACTGACTGCAGATTCACCATAATCAGCCCCTTCCACCTCCTGCTACCATTCTTGCCCTGCTGTAAGAGAATATATCCCTTCACCTGTAAGTCAAAAAAATCCTTTCCTCCTTCACATTGCTTATTTCATGTATTTGCTCACTGCCTCAAGAAGGGTAGCTAATACAGAAGAGAGTAAGGAAAAAACTATATAGGATAAATAAAAGTCACATTATATTTAGAAAATCTTCATGTTTCACTTTTCTACAATATTCATTTTGATTCTCTGAAAATACTGTTCATTAAATGCAAAAATCCAAGCACCCTGGGAAGACTGAGAGTGGCCAGAAAAATATTTTTCCTCTGGGAGGAACCCCCAAGTTGGTTTTTCTAATTCCAAATGGTCAGCTTATACCAACAAGTAACACTAAATGGATTGAACAGCTTGTATTTATAGATTTAGGTGTGAGTATGTGTTTAACAATAACAATAAAAAAATAGGTCATGAATTGAATGAGAGCAGGAAAGGTTTCTGGAAGTGGTTACAGTAAGGAAAGAAAGGGATGAGCAACACGATGCAATTATATTTTAAATATCAGTTTTTAAATTAAAAATTAACATAGCCACATATTGTAAAGGAGAGAAAAAAAGAAGTGACTGAACTCTAAATGACTTTTCAGATATTACAACACTGTATAAACTTTCATGATGAATCTGGAATAAAATGATTGCCATTTTAAGAACTTTGCATATGTAGGTCATTGTTATAAGTGATGTTATTGACTTAATTAATTTATTTGAACTATATTTTGAAGTTGTTCAATAAAGGTGAAACAAAATAAAGTAAGTCAGAAACTGGTAACCAAGAAAACAACATACATCAGAGAATTTTTTTTTGCCACAATATGTTCAGTGAAAATGTACATACTTTGAAGTTGAATAAAATTTCGTTAATGAGCCTGAGATTTAATAGTTTTATGTTAATGTGATACACTATAAGTAATACATGGAGCTTACAAAAATAGAGATCAAGCATTTATTTTATTCAGAGGACAGGACCACAGTCACCATAGCAGTTCCTCTTATAAATTCTAATTCTAGCCCTCATTATGTAGTCCATCCAGTGCTTTGGACAACTATCATTCACTTTAACAAAGAGCCCGGCAAGAGCGAAGTAGGAATGGTGATCATTAAGATTGAAATAGATAATTCTTATTTATACTCTCCCTTGCTGAGAGGCTTTGCAATAAATACATGGTGATTCTGTAATAACACTGTCTGTAAACATCCAAATGCTTTTTCAATTTACCACATGACATGTGGCCCAATTTAGAAAATCTACTACTGACCTTACACACTTTCTCTAAAGTAGAAGATAGGTTTTAACAAGTCGAATGTATTTTCAGCATATGCTAATGGGATTGTGTAATAAATTTACAGCGATGGAGCAAATCGAAGAGCCACAATGAAGACTAAATAAGATGCCTTTGTGTAGAAGTCCAATAATCCTGAATCAAGAATGTTTACAGAGCTAGAAGGAAAATCAGAAACTGGCTGCAGATAAAACATTAAAATTGTTCCCATTTTTTTCCAGCCACCCAGAATATTTAATTTTAGCTTTTTATAGTCTTAATATATAAATAGTGTTTTATTTACTCACAAAGATTTTCATCTACTTTGGTGACTATAGTGTATTAAGTTGGATGATTGAAAGTATTAATTTTCATTTGTATTTTACTGGAATCAATGTGATGCAATAAAATTGTAATTGAGGTGATCAGAATATAAATGATTATAGAAAAATCTTTCCATTCAAACAAAAAGCAGAAAATGATTTTATGAGACCAAAAATTTCATCATGCTAAATTGTTGTCTCAAATCTAGGTAACATTTATGGAACCATCGTATGTCTGGCTATAATGAAAATGCATTGCTTCATAATCTCCAGTCCCTTGTATTTGGGTTGTCTGTATCACAATTCTCTAAAGAGTAGAGTATGTGTGCATGTTTGGGGTGTGGGGGAGAATGAAAACTTGCCAAGTCTAGGGCTCCCGTTTTGAGGAACGACAGTGGTGATGTTAACCCTTTGGGTTCATAGTTGCCTTATGAGACATCTGATAATTGTGCAAGAAAAAATAAGTGCAATATAGTAAGTACAGAATTTAGCTGCCTCTTTAAAGAGTCTCTGCATGACCAGGAAACTTTCTACCCCTTAGTCAAGATTATCTAGAGGCTCTACTAGTAACACATGGACAGTAAGACCCCACCACACCCATCTGAATCCTCTCCTACAAAATTATGAGATATAATAGTTGCATATAGTCATTAGATTTTAAGTGAATAAATTGTGTAGCAATAACTTACCAGAAAATATTCATTGTTAGGATTAAGACACTATGCAACAAAAGCAATGGTGGCCTATTGCTAATATTTAGCTGCCCTTTTAACACTGAAAACATGTATGTCAGCCAATAAATTATTTCAAACAGGAGGCTAATATGTGTTAAATAAAAAAAACACTGAAGGTTATAGCCATATGAAAAGGAAAAGATTCTGAAATATCAAGTCTATCTTGAGTGAAAAGAAATGGAGAAAAAATAGCACTTTTTCTGGTTTCCAAATGCAGAACAGAGATAAAGTAACAATATAGCAACTGCCCTAAAAACAGAGAGGCTAACCACCAAAACAGAACTAAACCCACATCTTCAGAGTAAACTGATTTTTGACAAAGGCAGCATTATTACACTTTGGGGAAATTATGATATCTTAAAGCAAACATTTTAGCAAAACTGTTAAAAGCATGGATATGAATAAAACTAAATATCTTTCTTTTCATATAGAAAATCAAGTCAGAATGGATCAATCTCAAAGATAAGACCCCAAATAGTGGAACTGCTAGGAACTAAAACAAGGCAAAGTCTTATGATATTGGGATGCACAAGCAAGGTTTTTAATCAGTCCCTTAAAAAAAATCACAACAAACTTAAGCAACTTTAAGCAAATGGAGTTATTTCAAATTTAGAAGCCCCTGAAGAGCAAAGGAAACCACAAATAGAAAAAAGATGACGCCAGGCGGTGGTGGCACACGCCTTTAATCCCAGCACTCGGGAGGCAGAGCCAGGCAGATCTCTGTGAGCTCGAGGCCAGCCTGGTCTACAAAGCGAGTTCCAGGAAAGGCACAAAGCTACACAGAGAAACCCTGTCTCAAAAAACCAAAAAAAAAAAAAAAAAAGATGAGTTACAGAGTGGAAAATATTTTCACACTATATATTTGAAAAGAAGTCATATCAGAATATTAAGGCAATAACTCAATCACAAAATATCCAAATAGTCTAAGTAAAATTGGGCAAAAAACTAATGTGCCTTCCTCAAAGAAGATATTCAGGTAGCAAACAAGTAATGAATAGTCAATATCACTAATCATAAAGGAATTTTTCATTTAATTATTATTAAAAACATATCTCAATAGAACTTCACTCTCATTATAAAGAATGGCAAAAGTAACAAATATTGGTGATGGGTATAGAAATGAAGACAGATATATTTTTTTGCTATAAATGTGAAATAACACAAACATTACATACATAGTATGGAATTTTAAATAAACAATTTAAAAATGGAACCACCATTTTTCTACATTTAATTTTCTACATGTTCTCTATACTGACATCTGTACTCATGTTTATCAAATGATATTTATCCATGAAAGTAATGGGATCTTTCATTTTTAAAAACAGGAATAAAGCTCATTATCCCATTTGGAACACCCGAGGCTTGTGAATAAATTGATTAACGGATGAAGAAATAGATAAAGCTGTATGTGGCATATCTTTGAACCTTAAACTAGAAGCAAAAATTTCAATTTGCATGACTGTCACAGAGTTTACATATACTCACTTACTCTTCCTAGACATGATATATGATTCATTTGTTAATTGTTATGATTTGAACATTCAAGCCAAGTATTTGATTTGTGCAGTATTTTCTGTTAGTTGTTAAATGAGTTATGAAGAGTCTTCACAGGCCGCATTTTCCCCTCTTGTTTATTTCTTGTAAAAAAAATCTTTTCAATCAAATGAATCATTACTCACATGATATTAATGCCCCTAATTTAGGAATAATAGAAAGTTTAGGCATCGAAGGTAATTTCTTAATGTGCTTCCCAGTGAGCTGCCTAAACTTCATTAATATCTTCTTATTAAAAGAATAATGTAATATTGGAACTAACATTAGTGTTTACTTGCTCATTGATTTAGTTTCTCCCTGTGTAACTCAAGCTGGCCTTTAATAGAAGTTCTTCTGTAACCACTTCAGTTCCACCATCACGGAATTTAAGGCAACAGGTGTACCCCATTCCATTCAGGAAAGCTGACACCTGTGTGAAAATCTTGACTACAGAACCTTTAAAATTATTGTTTGTTTCATTGATAATCTACCCCCTTAAAATTTAATCTAAAATTTTCAAAATGTCAAAACTTAAGAGTTGAAACTTAAGTTATTCAAATATCACTTCAGTGAATTTTATATCATTTTATATGACAAGAAGAACATAAATCTGTTTGAAGTAACCCTTTATCCACTTTCACCAGCCTAGGACAAAGATGAATATATTGTTAATTATTTTTATGGATTTGCTTTTTTTGTGCTTGTGCTATAAATGGAATCTCACAATTGAGGTTCCTGACATGACTAGCTTCTTTTATTTTTTAAAATTAAATATTTATTTCACTTTAATTTATATGTGTGTGTGTGTGTGTGTGTGTGTGTGTGTGTGTGTGTGTGTGTGTCTGTGTCTGTGTTTGTGCATGTGTGTGCATGTGTGGGGGTCTGTGCCTGTGTGTCTTTATTTAGATGTTATTGTATGTGCCTAAGGCAGAGAGAAGAGGGAATTGGCTTTTCTGGAGCTGGATTCACAGGGAATTGTGAGCTTCCTAATATGGATGTTGGGAATGAATTTCAAGTTCTCTGCACGAGCAGCAAGCATGCTTAACCACTGAGGAGTCTACCTTTTACTTGATAAAATATTTCAGATATTCATACATGTTGTACTCATGTGTGAGTCCCACACTCTTTTTTTCCTAGCAAAATGTAATTTAGATATGTAACATTTTATTTCACCCATTTCTAAGAAGGTCTACCATTTCCTAATATATATAGTTCTGCGAAACATGTTTGTGTACAAGAGTTTGTTTCTAACATTTTATTTTATTTTTTAAAAGGGAAATCCTGTTGAATAATGTTTAGCCATGCCAAACTGCACATCTAAAATTCAGGAACTGTCAAATAGTTCTCTAACGTGGCTGCAGTATTTATCTTAACTTAGCAGTGTAAGTATTCTAATCCTTCAGAATTCTCACTAACACCTTTTCTTGTATTATAGATAAACCAATATGTTTGCTGTGAACATAAGCAAAGGCAACTCAAGGAAGAAAATGCTTGTATCATTTTACACTTCCATGTAACAGTCTATCATTGAGGGAAGAAACTTAAGCAGGGTAGGAACCTGGAGCAGATGCCGCCAAGGAGGAGTGCTGCTTCCTGGCTTGCTCTTAAAGGCTTGCTCAGCTTACTTTCCTAGAGCTCCATGGACCACCAGGCTATCAGTGACCCTCCCCACAGTGACCTGGACCCTCCCACATCAAATATCAATGGAGAAAATACCCCACAGGCTTGCCCACAGGACAGTCCGGTGGGGACATTTTCTCAGTTGAGATTCCTTCTTTCCAAATAACTCTATCTTGTGTCAAGTTGAAATAAAACTAGCCAGGATAGTGTGTGAAGTGATACCTCATTATAATACCAAGATTTTTAATTACTTCTGTTGTTATTCATCTTATCACGTAGTTAGTGGGTCTTGTGCATCCTCTTTACAGAAATATCCATTCAAATATTTGATAAATCCCAAAGAACTGTATTTTTTTAATCATTGAATTATAAGCACCCCTTACTTTTCCATGTCATGTCCCATGTCAGACAGATAATTTTAAATGTTTCCCATATATATACATACATAAATATATATGTATCTATAAATAAATACATATTTAAATATATATTTTTCTTTTGTAGCACAGTTTTAAATTCAGATAACCTACAATATATCTTCTTTTTTCTTACTTAAGTGCTATGGTGTTTGGAAAAGGGAATGTGATCAAGGATTTGGATAAAAATTCTCACAGCCAAAGGTCATGAATGCTGTGCATTTACGCAGGTGCTCTGCACACACGTGACTCAAATGCTCCCGAGTCTCTCTTCCAACTTTAATTACATACCAATGTCTCTGAGCAGCTGAGACTCTGGGCACCTCCCCGGGATTAGGAAGCAGAAAGGCAAAAAGAGTCTAATCCTCAAGGAATGTGTGACCTGCTTCCTCCAGCCCAAGAAAGTAGAATCTTAAGGGTACTCTTCACTCAAGTTTAATTGCATTTTAATAATAGGTTATAGAATTCAGTTCAGTTGTTAGATCACTCTCTCTCTATGAAAACACTGTCATTACCAACACAATAGTATTAACTCATATCCGTGTGTAGTAGATATTTATTATAAACCCATGGATTTATTAATTATGAACTATTAATATGCTACCTTAACAGTAGACCTTCTGGAACATCAAATGGATCTTCTAATTCCACTTATGACCATAAAAAGTAAGATCTTTTCTACAACAGACATTCACACCTTTTAATATCATTTCAGGTGGTATTTTTCCTGTTGGTTACCAAACTAAACTATTGTTCAGAGAACAAGTATTGTTCTTCTTAACTCCCGCAATGCAGGTGTTTCTGGAGTTCAGAAACAATATTCTATTCTATATTAAATGGAGTTTTAATTCTCATTGTTGGATGCCATCCTCTGCCTGTTAACTTAGAATTAATTTTCTGTTATTCTTATGGTGCATTTACCTTGCTTACCAGCAATTTTCAGGTATACTGGTTTACCAGTTCTCCAATGATCTTCATGCTATGTTAGGAGTTCTCAACCCATGGGACATAACCACTCTGGGAATTTAATGACCCTTTCACAGGAGTTACCTATCAGATATTCTGCACATCAGATATCTACATTATGATTCATAACAGTAGCAAAATTACAGTTATGAAATAGCAACAGAATATTTTCATATTTGGGGGTCACCACATGAGGAACTGTATTAAAGGGGGCAGCGTTAGAAAGTTTGAGAACCTTGAATATTCGTTTCTGTTTTGACAGGCTTCAGCTTAATACATAAAACAATTGCACAGTTTACAATCTCTTATCTCATCTCTAAACTACACTTCACAGGTTTTTACTCATTACAACATGGAGGGTTGTTTTTCACCACACACCAGAAAACGCATCAGAAAATGTTTGGCATTCATGAAAATTTTTGTACATGAGCAAGAATTTGATGTCATAGAACACAGACTCCCATTATTTATCATTCAAAAGGTAGAAAAATATTTTTATTCCTTGTTTAAAATTTCCTTAAGAAAACTGCTACTTTTCAAGAATTACCTTCAGCGATGGTGGCTTTTAAAATTTGTTTTGAACCTTGGCATTTTTAAGCAGTTCTACCTCTAGCGGGCTTAATATGAGGAAATGAATCGCTGTTAGTGTTGTCCATCTACTTTGAAGGAAACCAGAATGGTCTACCTTTACAATGTTTAGATCCATCCTTCATCCTCCCTCATTTTGCCAACAGATTCACCTCATTGTTGCTGAATATTAAGATCAGACCTGAAAAGCAAAACTGACACACTTGAAACACATTTTATAAGAACCAGTGCTTTTAGTAAAACCTACACTAAAATTAATACTATCATATTCTATAATTTCTATTAAAAGTACAGTTTTCAACTTGAATATCTGCAGCGCCATGTATACCATAGTTCAATACAATCATGTCACTTTTATTTCTGTGGTGTGATTTTTTCCCCTGTTTTAGAATTGTTAGTTTTTTAAGAGACAAAACACCTAGAAATCCTAATAAGATTGTCCCCTTAAATTCTCATGACAGAGATCAATATAGCTCATTTCAAAGGCTAAATGAGCTAGCTTTATTTAGGAGTATAATGGAGCACAATAATTATTGTTAAATTACGAGAGAAGTCTTATTAGATAATATATTAAATCTGTAGGTGAAGAGTTGATTTTTCCATGTAATTAGGAGAAGCAGCCCAACCATATGTATATTTGTCAATAGCTTAAGCAGTAGAGCAATGAAACATCAAACACATGAGGCACTTAAGGAAGATTGAGTGAGCATGTGGGATATAACTCTCAAGTTTTTTTGTTTTTTTTTTAAGAATGAACTGATACTTTCAAATGTTAGAAAAGCTTTGATTAACTCAGAAAAATAAAGTAATCCTATTTGTATTACTTCTATGTTAAAATTTACATATTGATAAATTTGTTAAAATTTGATTGTAAGTAGTATAATCTGTATTCTTTACAAATGGATTCTTTTGGGAAACTATTGGGATATATGCATACAAAGGCTATTCAGATAAGAGAGTAGAAAATGGGAGAATAAGAAATGGGAAATGAGGAAAGGTTAAGCATAGGGAACTACTTTGGGGAGACACAGAGAAGACAGACAGAGAGAGAGAGGGGGGGGCAAATAGACAGACAGACAGACAGAGAAAGAGTCACAGGGACAGAGTCAGAGAGACACACACAGAGACAGAGATAGAGACACAGAGATTCACACAGAGAGACACAGACAGACAGAGAGACAGAGATTCAGAGAGATGGAACACAGAGAGAAAACTAATAAAACCTGTCCAGTGTTTAAAGGCATAGGTCCCTGAAGAGACATGTGGACCTGGTGGGAAGGTGCAGGAGTTTGGTAGTGTGCCTTGGCTGAGAAATGTTGAACTGTTGGAAAATAGAGGACACCCCTGCTGTAGCACAACCCTCCAAGGGATACAAACAGATCCTAGGGTAACTATGGTTTACAGTGCACATTGTCCTAAATAAGAACAATTAAAATAGGCTTCTAAACTACCATTTAAAAAAAAGAATCTCTATTTTATGCTGTGTGCATTTGGTGTTCTTCCTGCCTGTATGTCTGTGTAAGGCTGTCAGATCCCCAGGTGCTGGGGTTACAGACAATTGCGAGCTACCATGTGGTGCTGGGAATTGAACCCAGGTCTCCTGGAAGAGCAGCCAGTGCTATTAACTACTGAGTCAAGTCTCCAGCTCATAACCTTCATTTTTAACAATGCCACTAGCACAAACATTGAAATATTTACTGAATTCCTATCATATGTCTCCTTACCATACCTGTGCATGGGTGGGTTCAAAGATGGACTGACATTTTGATATTTTTTCCCCTGTTTTTGGAAGTTGTTTGTTTTTTTACATGTATCTCAGGCTGGTCTGCATTTCTCTATAGCAGAAGATGACTTTGAACTTCTGATCTCTTACCTATACCTTCAAAGTAATGGGAATTATATGCCTGAGTCACCATTCTTTATTTCTACAGTGCTGGGATCAAACCAAGGGCTTCATGCACACCAGGCAAGCAGTCTACCAAGAAAGAACAGAGCTACACTTCCAGTCTGTTGAGAATTACAAATTTGGAAATTCATCTTAGAATATTAATAAAATATTATTTTATTGTGTATATTTTGGAAAGTATGACACAGAGTAGGAATGAGAAAGGTTATGTTTATTTAATTTAATATTTTCATATTTTTTTAATTAAGAAATTTTTTATTCATTTTACATACCAACTACAGATGCCCCTCTCTTCCCTCTTTTTACCTCCCCAGGAGTCCCCCTGAACCTATCCCCATTCTCTCCTTTATAAGGTAAGGCCTCCCGTGGGGAGTCAGCAGAACCTTGTACATTCAGTTGAGGCACATAGTTTTGCTTTTATATGAATTTCACTGATGAAATTATTCAACACTTTTCTGTGTGTATCTTCTTTGCCTAGTCATGTCTTTGAATTACATAATTGCATTATTTTTAACATCAATATTTCTAAGATATTTAATATTTGATTTATATTAGCTAGTGTTTTTATGATTTCATTCTCTAGCCTATAGTATTATTACTGAGGA
The DNA here is from genome assembly GCA_902168405.1 of Peromyscus aztecus. Taxonomy (NCBI): domain Eukaryota; kingdom Metazoa; phylum Chordata; class Mammalia; order Rodentia; family Cricetidae; genus Peromyscus; species Peromyscus aztecus. The sequence continues at coordinate 36,259 of CABHPQ010138914.1, forward strand.
ATCAGTTATGTTGCCAACTGATTCAATAAACTAAGAAAGATATTATTAATTTTCTCCTTACAAAATTATATGCACATATTTTCATGAAGGATTTTCTAATGGTCGTGTTTGGTAGGGCATGGGATAGGAAAATTAGTTGAATTTATCTACTGATTGTTTGAAATGAAGTACTTGTAGGACAATTTCTCAAAATTTCCAATTTTATTTTTACTGTGATTTAATGTACTTAAGCACCATTTTGAAAATGATTTGTCTGACTTAAAAATATACCCCCCTCATCTAAGAAGCCTCTTTATGCAGCAGATGGAAACTACTGTAGAGATCACAGCTGTTTAAAGTGTAGAATGACTGTGGGTTGCTAAGCCCCAGCTGATTGATGAGTCTACAGTTCAACTCTATGCCTAAGGCTCTGGAAACATCACGGAAGATGGGGTAAAAAAAAATCCTCTAGGAGCCAGAGAATTTACCCGCTGTGAGATAGTGTCTTCTGTATCTGATTGGGATGCTGTTATCATCAGGTCTCAATGTATGATTCCCCAAATAAGACCTGCATAAGACACCAACAGTTAACATGCAAAAATGGATGCAAGATGTTTTACAAGGCTCCAAACCGACATGAAAGACTACAGGTAATCAATGTCTTTTGAGAGGGAGAATCTGCTTTATTCCAGGAATAAGCCACTATAAATAATCTAAGTAGTCAGCCCTAATCACATGCATAGATATTAAATGGACTCAGTGGCTTGTAGGTATGTGTTTCCAAGTCAAAAATAGGATATTTTTTGATGAACAGAAAATATGCTATTCAGGAATAACCTAATACATAGTTCCATCCTTCCACAGTTTTCTGTAATCTTGTCCATTGTTGTACTATTCAGTTTTTAATAGACTTGGAGACTGTGAATAGTCCAAGGCACAGGCAATTTTACAACCACACAGTGACAATTGTATTTTTAATCATCCCGTAAATTGATGCTTCTCTAAGGTCTATCCAGAGTCTACTCTCAAAACAATTTGCTTTCTTCACAGGTCCATACTTACTGTTTGGCTTTAAGATATACCAAGGACTGCTAGCATGAGATGGATCCTTTAAAATGAGAAGATACTGTAACACAAATCTTAAAAAGACTTATTAAATAAAAAACCCGAAGCCAGATATTGGGGTGAAAAGCTGAGAGATCAGAAAAGCAGAAAGAAGCCAGTCACGTTCTTATCTGCTTGGAGACCCTCTGCCAGAGACCTACTTCCTGTATACCCACGCATGGCTTTCTGTTCTGCCAACTCATTTCCTCTCTGCCCAGCTACATCACTTCCTCTTCCAGTCCAGCTCTACTTCTTGTCTGTCTGTACAGACCTCCAGACCTTTAACTAGTGTTGGAATTTAAGGTCTGTGCCACCACACCTGGCTCTTTTCCCAGTGTGGCCTTGAACTCACAGAGATCCAGACAGATCTATGCTTTCTGAGAGATAGAATTAAAGGCGTGTGCTATCACTGCCTGACTTCTATGTTTACTATAGTGGCTGGCTTTTTCCTCTGATCTTCAGATAAACTTTAATGGGGGGACACAGATAAAATATCACCACAATATACAGTGCATCTGGTGAAGACAACCACTGGACAATTTATTGTATTGACTTAAATTTCATGGCATTGAACATGTTGGTTAATTGTCTAGATGAGATGAGGGGTCAGAAAAGCCTTCTTTGTAAACTAAATTAAGGTTGAAGGAAAATTTATAAATTCGTCATTTAAAGGTAGATGGTAATATAAATAACCAGTAATACCTTTTATTAGTGACAGTTACTGGTATTGATAATATCATTGTGGTTTATTTTTACATTAATCAGCGGATTCTTAAATATTTGAAGAAAATATTTAGAAATCAATGTACCTATCCTGTCTGACTTCAAATTCAAACATAATGTGAATTTTACTCAGAGCACTTTGGGGTTTGTGCTTCCCAAGTGAGGCATCCTGAGCATCTTACCCCGGGGTTAAAAGCTTCTGTGCTTCTCTTCTATTTCAAACATTGACTCTGCTCCTTTATTTGGGAAAGTCCTACTGACAAGCCTTTAAATCCCTACTTTTGAAAGGATGTAATGGGGATTTAGGAGTGGCAAGCATTCAGTCCAGGAACACTATGCTTTCTTCTTTATTGGTAGACAAGGACATCATTCTAAGAATGAATTTCCATAGAGATTGAAAGATAAAAGCCCCAGGAGTGGGAAAGGCTGGACAAACTGTCCTTACCAATGTGTTGAGTGCAAACAGAAGGTCATTTAAGTAGGCTTCTGTATGTTTGGGACACAGCTTTTCATCTTGAAAGTGAAATTTTAGAGGAAAAGGAAATATATATATATATATATATATATATATATATTAAGGTACATTTCTTTTTGTCTTTCTTTTAATTAAAAAATTAAAAAATGAGACAACTCTCACTATATAGCTCTTGTTGTTTTAGAACTCACTGTGTAGATCATGCTGCCCTTGAACTCACTGAGATCCACCTTCTTCTGTCTCCTAAGTACTAGGATTATAAAGGCACGCACCACTACACCCTGTTTAAATGTACATTTCTTAAAAAGTCAAATTTAGATGCAAATTGCTATACAGGATTCATTACTGCATAATTATCAGGTTATGAACCCTGGATTCAGTTTCTTTGTGGTGACTTTAGACATTCAGCATGGATATGGATATCATGTTATTATGCTATTTTAACTTAATTAAAACTTATGTATACATGAGTGTGTGTGTGTGTGTATGTGTATGTGTGTGTGTATGTGTGTGTGTGTGTGTGTGTGTGTGTGTGTGTGTGTGCGCGCGCTTCTCTGTATGTACACCAGTGTACCAGATCCTTGGAAATGGAGTCATAGAAGATTGTGAGCTGCTAAGTGGATGCTGGCACCTGTGTCCATTGTAGCAAGTTCTGTCCGAGTGCAGCAAGTGCTCTTAAATGCTGATCCATTTCTCCAGCCCATATTGTGCTATATTTAGTTTAATATGCTTTTGCTGATTCAGTCACCCTAAACACTGAAGTTCCAAGTTTTCCCATTATAAATTACGTGGGAAATTTGCATTTATATTAGACATTTTGAGTCCTTTGACATTGAAATGTAAGGAAACCATAATAATGATAAAAATGAATATAAAAACATACACGAATGTAGGTACTCAAAAGACTACTCGCACCAATTCACATTGCTCTTCATTATCAATATAATCTAGTTTTACCTGCAATGTTCTAACATTTAAAAAAGAAGCTTATTACTAGGTTGCCAAATATCCTTTAACAACAACAGTCAGTTATACAGAAGACAGGTTTCCTTTCTCATACAATTTAGGACTTTGCTAAAACTGACACATTTCACATACATATTTTGCTTTTTTAATGCACTGGACTGGATACCAAAGAATGTTAGAATTTATTATTCAAATGAATTCCAGCCCTTGATTTAACCTTTGCATTATAATTTCTCAAGTGGCTCTACAGAGGTTTCACTGAAATCAATATAGAGCTAAAGAGTGTTTCCTTTCTAGTAGAATACAATTTGTATTCAGTGCTTCCCTGGTAATTATCAGGTTTTCCTGAGTGAGGTAGGCAGTAGGGAGGCAGTACTTTTCTGTGAACTTCATGGATTATAGTGTATCCACTCATGTTGTTAGGTTTTGTTCAGTTGCTGATGTGGTCCTTTCTCCAATTACTGATTTTTCAAGAAAGGGGGCGGCTCTGGAATGTGTGTGTGTGTGTGTGTGTGTGTGTGTGTGTGTGTGTGTGCATGTGTGAATATGCTCACACATGCATTGTTCTGCTCATTTAATAAAAATAATTTACAAGTATTTTTTGGTGATATTGTCAAACTATAAATCTATAAATGATAACTGGAAACTGGTACACTGTGAGAAAAATGGAACACAAATTTAGTAGAAGAGGGGGGGATGTTATTATTTTTACTTTATCAAAGAACCAGCTACCTTCCAATGATCGCAGCTCCTTTGTTCATGGGTCATTCTGAAAAACTCCATTGCATATGCTTTTATTGTATTTATAATAGGCTGTGTGTGCGATTCCAGAGCACTGCAGAATATAGCAGTTTTTCTCCAGCATAGACAAGACATGTGAGATCATTCCTTTCCTCTATACATTTCCTATTTTAATGCACAGTAACTAATTTTGCTTGCCAGGTTTTATAGCCTTTTATTGGTTGTGCAG
>CABHPQ010138917.1:0-24712 GCA_902168405.1 Peromyscus aztecus
TTGGCAATATTTTCTGATGTTGGGAATCATCATTTTAACTGATGAATAAATGTACTAAAGTCTGATGAAGATTAATCACAAGTGTAATTTCCCCGTCACATCCCTACATTGTTTTCATCATGATTTTGGTCTCTTACAATCTCACCACTCCTGAGGTAGAGATAAACAGTTGAGGAGTAAAAGCCTGTGTGCCTCCATAGAAGTACCCTGTCTTCAAAAAAGCACAAGGAAAAACCCTCCTTTATAAACATGTCTAATGTTCTTATAGCTAATCAGATTCTTTCTTCTATTTTCCTCCTTCAGTTGGTAGAATATTCATTTATTTTACTTAGCAGAAAATCCCAATTTGTTTTTCTTAAAAAATAATATTTCATAGCTTAAATTCTCAAAAGGATAATTGATTTTTCTCATACGCAGATATTTTTCTTACTTTTTCTACTTTCAGTTTCCATGTATTAGTTATAATACTTAGTTTCATAACTTTATTTAGTTAAGAATGTTCTGGTACATATATTAAAATTTTAGTGTGACACAGAACTTTGTTTCGTGCACTAAAATATCTGTGGGTTCTGTGGTGGTTTAAATACCAATGGCCCCCATAGGCTTATATATTTTAATGCTTGGTCCTTAGGGAGTAGTGATTCTTGAGAGTGATTTGGAATCCCTCTTGTTGGAGTATGTGTGGCCTTATTGGAAGAAGTGTGTCTTGAGGGTAGAGGTTTCAGAATTTCTAGCCAAGACCATTGGCTCTCTCTATTCTAGATGCCTGCTAATCTGGATATAGAATTCTCAGCAACCTCTCCAGTACCATGTTTGCCCGAGTGCTGCCATGCTTCTGGCAATGATAATTATGTAATAAGTAAGCCAGCCCATTTTGAGTGCTTTCTTTTATAAGGGTTGAAATTGTCACAGGCTTTTTTGGCATCCAATGAGATGATCTTGTGGTTTTCTGCTTTCAGATTGTTTATATGGTGGATTACATTGACAGATTTTCACATGTTGAACCATCCCTACATCTCTGAGATGAAACCCACTTGATCATGGCGGATGATCTTTTTGAAGTGTTCTTGGATTCAATTTGCCAGTATTTTATTCAGCATTTTTGCATCAACATTCATGAGGGAAACTGGTGTGTAACCCTTTTTCATTTTTATGGCTTTTTGGAGTTTGGGTACTAGGGTAATTGTGGCCTCAGAAAAAAGAAAATTCTAATATTCCTTCTGTTTCTGTTTTGTGGAATAATTTAAGGAGTATTATTACTAGCTCTTCTTTGAAAGTCTGGTAGAATACTGCGTTGAGACCTTCTGGCCCTGGGCTTTTTCATGGTTTGGAGACTTTTAATGACTGCTTCTATTTCACTATGGGCTATAGGTCTGTTTAAATTGTTTATCTGATGTTGCTTTAATTTTTGAAGGTGTTATCAATCAAGAAATTTGTCCATTTCATTTGGATTTTCCAATTTTGTGGTGTACAGGTTTTTGAAGTATGACCTGATGATTCTCTGGATTTAGTGTCTGTTGTTATATCCCCCTTTTCATTTCTAATCTTGTTAACTTGGAATTTCTCTCTCTTCCTTTCATTTATTTTGGATAAGGGTATGTCTATCTTGTTTGTTTTCTCAAAGAATATAGTCTTTGTTTCATTGTTTCATTGATTCTTGGTATTGTTCTCTTTGTTTCTATTTTATTGATTTCAGCCTTCAGTTTATTACCTGACATCTACTCTTCTGGTATTGTTTGTATTTTTTCTGGTCCAGAGGTTTCAGGTGTGCTGTTAAGTTGCTAGTATGAAATTTCTCCTAGTTCTCCATGAAGGCACTTAGTGCTATGAACCTTCTCATAGCAGTGCTTTTATTTGTCCTGTAAGTTTGAGTATGGTGTGCATTCATTTTCGTTGAATTCTAGCATGTGTTTAATTTCTTCATTTCCTCCTTGTGGTGATATTTTATTTGTGCTCTAACAAATAAAGCTTGCCTAGGAATCAGAGCATAAAGCCAGCCGCTATATTTAAAATGGAAGTCAGGTAGCAGTGGCACACGCCTTTAACTCTATCATTCAGGAGGTAGAGATTCACCCAGATCTCTGTGAGTTCAAAACCACACTGGGAACAGAGTCAGGCATGGTGGCACTTGCCTTTAATTCCAGCACTAGTTAACCGTAGAAATCTAGAGGTCTGTACAGACAGACAGGAAGTGATAGAGCTTGGCCAAAAGAGGAAGTGATGTAGCTGGATGGAGAGAGGAAGTAAGATGGCAGGGCACTTCAAGATATATAAGGCATAAGTATAAAAGAAGAAGCTCTCTCTTGGGTTGAAGATTTCCTTGCAGTAAGAACTGTGGCTAGTTTATTCTATTCCTCTGATCTTTCAGCTTTCATTCCAATATCTGGCTTCAGGTTTTTTATTAATAGACCATTTAGCAATTTGTGTTACATCTGGTGATTCAACGTTTGTGGCATAAATTCGCAAAAAAAGCCACTTGTCTGGGGCTTAGGCCCGAGCTGTACTCGGTAAGAGTCTCTACCCCATGTGGGCCTGAGTCTCTTTGGCTTCTTCTCTCCTGGTGGGTTGTGGGCTCTCTCTTGATCCCTATCTTTTACTGTTCCCACACCAGGTAGCTGCCTTGAAACTCCCTCAGGCTTCTACTGTTCTATGCATTCAGCAGAGTTGGTGAGTCAATTAAGATACCTTAAAGGGAGAGATTAGTTAAAAGAGATTTTTTTCCCTACATTAAAAAAATGGGAAACATTTTTACAATGGAGAATTTGGTCTCTGTTTGATAACACATTAGGCGGTCTGAAAATGGAACAATTAAATGAGAGGATAATTAATGTTGATGGAATTTACATAATGTTAATTATGAATATTATTTGTTTGATCATTTTCGTTTTATCATTAAAAGGGTTGGTTGATATGAGTGCCAAGATAAGTTTTTAGAAAAACTTGCTAAAACAGATCACAGAGATATTCATACCCATACAGAAGAATATAAAGGTGATCTTATCTCAGAATTGAATTAAACAGTTACAGAGGAACAGCCTAATGTTTTCAAACAGCCAACATTAATCTATCCAGTAACTTTTCAGGAGCTATTGTTGTGCCCAGGTCGCAAGACCCCCAAGCAAGACCACCACAGAGCCATTATCCGACACAAGCACACAGAAGTTTTTTATTAACAAAACAAGCAAGCTTGGTCCATGTGCAACATCCAACACAATGGGTAGAGGAGAATGGCCCCAGCACTCACTTGAAGGGGTTTATATAGGAAAAGTTTACATGCAGCTTAGGATTGGACGAGGGGGCTAGGGATGAGGTAAGCATAAGGTTACTAATTGCTAACAGGATTCAGGGTATCTATAGAGACATAAATTTTTATTCCCTATGTCCTGCTTTTGTTGACACATTCAGATTTATTGTTGCAGTCCTACATTCCTCTATGGTCAACTTCTGGTCAATTGAGCCCATTATTCCCCATATCTTGTTTTGCCAAGTCCAGGATACATAAATTTATTATCCCAGCCTTATAAATTCAATTTCTGATCACTTCTAAAACTGCTGGTCAGCAAATACCTTTGGAAGAGGGGAGGGGGAAGTGTCTCTCAAGATGGCTACTGAATTTTCCCTTTCATTATCAAATGCTGAAGGCTGTGTGGGAGCTGATTGGACTCCTGTGCAAATGTTAGATTTGAGGAGATTCAAAGAAGCTATAGTCTCATATTCTATGCATTCTCTGTTTGTAAACCAGATGTTAAACTCATGGTCTACTTGTAATAGAATTATCCCTCAAGACTGGAAATATTTGGTTACAGCTGTTTTAGAGACTGGAACACAGTTACAATGAAGAACCTGGTAGAAAGAGGAGGCTAAGACTATACAACAATAATGTAGGACTAGAGGTATGGAAATTTCCCAAGATCAACTTCTTGGAGAAGATGATTATGCTGATATGCAAAGACAATCTTTATATGATGGCCACATCCTAATTTTATGCCACAGGGCAGCCTTGAATGCTTGGGACAGAATTGAAGAAGTAGAGAAAAAATGTGAGTCATTTACAAAAGTTATACAGGGCCCAAAAGAAACCTTCAGGGATTTCTTTAAAAGGTTGTCTTCAGCAATAAATAGAATGATACAAAATTCAGAAGCTAGGCAAATAATAATTGAATATCTGGGTTTTGAAAATGCTAATGCAGCATGGCAAAGGGTAACTAGGTCACTATAGACAAGATCAGCACCCTTGGAAGAATGAATGTGAGATACAATTAATATTGAATATCATGATCATGATAATACTTGGATAGGAGAAGTGACTTCCAGAGGTTTGAAGAAAAATAATAATATGAGATGCTTTAATTGCAGTAAAAAGGTCACCTAAAAAATGACTGTAAATGGGACATTCCTAGAAACAATGTTTTTTTCAAGGAACAATGGCAACAGAATACCCCTTCCTTCTGGATTATGCAGAGGTGTGGTAAAGGCAAACATTGGACTAACAAATGCAGATCAACAAGGGACAAACAAGGTAATCCTTTGCCTTTGCCACTGGGAAACTCCCTAAGGGGCTTCTCCATGGCCCCCAAGGCAATTTCAGTTCAGTCCTTTCCTGCCATCATAAAAGAAACCCCTTCCTAGAGCAATTAAAGAAACTAATGCCTGTAAAGGAACCTCCTCAAAGTTAGGACTGGGGAAGGTTTTATTTTTTTTTTTTGTTTTTGTTTTTGTTTTTTAGTAAAATGAAGGTATACAGCTAAAGAACCTGAAGAACACTGGGAAAATGAGACATGTGAAGAAAAAGAATAAATCATACAGAAAAAAATTGTCCCAAGAAAAAGAGTAAATTTGCCTATAGGTGTATCACATATGAAATTTCATAAGTCTTTCTAAATATTTGTTTCTGCTGTTCTCTACAAACACATAACACATATGGTCTTTATGTAGTTCCAGTTCAATTAAAAATTAAATCTGCTTTGGAGTTGGAGTATGGCTCTCTCCTTCTCTAAACCCAAGTATGCTTGTTAAAATGAAAATCCAAAATCTCTGTATCATGTCAGAAGAGCCATCTGATATGAGACAGAAGAAAACCAAAATTAAAAGACTATTCTATTGCCAGTAATTTCATAATTCTTTGGTTCTATTATAACTCTTTAAAACTTTTCTTAAGTATGAATTTTACAACAAAATTTCTAAGATTTATATGTATATATATATATATTAAATTTTTTCATTATATTAATGGTCATATAGAGTGCTAAATAATTCTAGAAAAAAAAAGGCTTCATATAGCTTCCTATCCATGATTTTGAGTTTGAGTCTCTATCAGTTTTCTGTAGGGAACCATGACTAAGCCTAACAGCAAATTTGAAGTCTCCAAAAAGATGATGAGGCCCCACAACAATGATTCCATCAGGTTGATGTTAATACCACTAAGCTAACAAACACCACCCAAAGATTGGCTTTGAACTACAAACTGTTCAGGACAATTTTGAGGTGGCTAGCTGAGATGATGCAGCCTCCCAGACTACTCCAGCATATACTTGAGTCCAACCCTGTATTTTCACATTATGCAGAGACTGGAAAATAAATGATACAGCTAACTCTCCCAGAACGCGACAATTAACCCAAAAATTTTCTTTTCAGGACCCCCTAAAGATACCATTGCCCCCAGATAGCAGGAAGTAATTTTAAGGACATGATGCCCACATTCCCTAGAGGTGGGGTGGATGGTTTTTGGTCTTTCAATGGCTTACAAATAACTGTCATTGTTTAGGATGATTGGTTACAAGTTGTTATTGTTAATGGTCAAGACAAAGGCTAAAAACAGAGATTATATTTAAGGTTCTTGTTTGAAAAAAAGTAAAAGAAAAGGAGAAAAGAAAATATAGATAAGAAATAGATCGTTGAATCTACCCTAAAAAGAAAGAGGGGGAAGATATAAATATGATAAGATAAAAAGGTAGATTTGAATCTAATTTTAAAAGGCAACTACTAGTTCTAAATATTTTACATTTGTTTGGATTTTAGGATATTGCATACAAATTATTTATATGATACAAATTTGAGATTGATTTTTTTAGGAAATACTGTCCATATATTTCTAATCTTGTTCAAGGTATTGTACCAATACAGTTCATTTAACAATATAATGCAATTTTCTAGTCCTTGAAAGTTATTACCAACTATGTATAATAATAAAGAAAAGTAGTTTAGTAGTTAGTTATTACAATCAAACCTGTAGTCATATTAGGTATGTTTTCAATGTCAAGCAGAAATGTATTTTAGATAGACAGGTCATCCTCAAACACTTCAGAGATCTTCAGAATATGGCATTTAAAATGCTTTAATAACATAGTTTTTTTTTGTTTGTTTTTTATGACAATGAGACATGTCTGCTCCTGGCAGCACCAATCTACTTCAGAGAAAATGATGGACATCAAAGAAACTCCTTATGGAGTTTAGAAGATTAGATGATTATGGTTATAATTTTCCTTGTTAACAAATTCAGCAAAGAAACACACTAAAGAGATGTAAAGTGTATAAGTTTGAAAGACATCAAAAGATAGTTGACCGTTGGTTATACTGTTGGTTATTTACGGCACTCTTACCCTGCGAGGAAACATCACGAAACACAACAGAATCCACTAACAAGAGTTCTATTAAGATAAGTTAAAGAGACAGAGGTGCACAGGCCTGTGGAAAGACACATGAGTAAAGATGAGGCCGGGAATCATGGCGCTGGCTTATAAAGACTGGGCCATGCCTGCACACACAGGCCCATGTGGCTATTCCACACATGTACATAGATCACATGATTGCGCTGCACGCTTTAAGCAACCACGCAAAGCCATGGGGCCCTGGTCACGTAAGACATTTTGAACCGGAAATGACTAGGCGGAAGTGACTAGGTCCTGCCTGGCATGTGTGGCCATGCCTAACCATGGGGACATGTTGTGAATCCATATCAAATACAACTTAGGATAGAAAATGAATTAGGTACATTTTGGATTCACAAAAATTGGATAAATAATGGAATTTTCACTGAATTTGTCAAATGCAAATGGAGTAGACATTGTTGATATACTTATTGCTATATATATTATATATATTTATTGTACTTATTGTATATCATTTTTCTTATATTAGCTATAACTTTTTTATTTTAGACAAAAAAAAGGGAGAAATGTGTTGATATTTTATTTGTGCTCTAACAAATAAGGCTTGTCTTGGGATCAGAGTATAAAGCTAGCTACTACATTAAACATTAGAGGTCAGGCAGTGGTAGCACACACCTTTAATCCTAGCATTCAGGAGGCGGAGATTCATCCAAATCTCTGTGAGTTCAAGACCACGCTGGGAAAAGAGTCAGGTGTAGTGGCACATGCCTTTAATCTCAGCACTAGTTAACCATAGAGGTCCGGAGGTCTGTACAGACAAACAGGAAGTGATAGATCTGGACAGAAAGAGGAAGTGATGTAGCTGGATAGAGAGTGGAAGTAAGATGGCAGGGCACAGAAAGGTATATAAGGCATGGGTATACAGGAAGATGCTCTCTCTTGGTTTGAGGATTTTTAGCAGTAAGAACTTGTGACCCACTTGTTCTATTCCTCTGATCTTTCAGTTTTCACCCCAATATCTGGCTCCGAGGTTTTTTTTTTTTTTTATTAATAAGACATTTTAATATTCAGGTTAAACTTCCTTCATGATGAATGTCTTGGAGAGATCAGGGATACAAGGAATAAAAGTGTAATAAAAGCAATAAACAGCAAGCAAACAGCCAAAATCAAATTAAATGGAAGGAAATTCAAAGCATTTTCATTAAAATCAGGAACAAGACAATGCTATGCACTCTCTCCATATCTTTTCAATATAGGACTCAAGTTCTAGCTAGAAAAATAAGGCAGCAAATGGAGATCAAGTGGATATAAAATACAAAAGAAGAAGTCAAAGGATTCCTATTTGCAAATGACATGATAGTATACATAAGTAAAACCAAGAATTCTACAAGGTATTGCTACAGCTGAGAAACAGCTTTCTAGAAGTGCATGGGTCATTAACACAAAACTCATTAGGCATCTTATATGCAAATGATAAAAAGCCAAGAAAGAAATCAGGGAAATAACACTATACACAATAACCACAAACAATATAAAATACCTTGGGGTAACTCTAATCAAGCACGTAAAACACCTGCATGACAAGAATTTCAAGTTGTTGAAGAAAGAAACTGAAGAGGATATGACAAGATAGAAAGATCTCCCATGCTCATGGTTTAGTAGGATTAACATAATAAAATGGCCACCTTACCAAAAGCAACATACAGATGCAACACATTCCAACACAATTATTTATGGACCTTGAAAGAACAATACTCAAATTCTTGTGAAAAAAAGTAAAAACAGGATGACTAAGACAATCCTATACAATAAAAGAACGGCCAGATGTATCAACATCCCTGATCTCAAGCTCTACTACAGAGCTATAGTAATAAAACCAGTATGGTGTTGACATCAAAACAGACCTATTGATCAATGGAATCCAAATGAAGACTCAGATATAAACTCACACACCCATTGACACTTGATTTTTGACAAAGAAACAAAGACTATCAATGGAGAATAGAAAGCATCTTCAACAAATGGTACTGGCATAACTGGATGTCAGGATGTAGAAGAATGCAAATAGATCCATATCTATCACCCTGCACAAAGCTCAAGTAAGTAGATAAAATACTCAATATAAATCCACTTACACTGAACATGATAGAAGAGAAAGTGAGGAAATAGCTTAGAACACATTGGCACAGGAGACAACATCCTGAATAGAACATGAGTAGTACAGACACTAAGATTGACAATAAATGAGACCTCTTGAAACTCAAAAGCTTCTGTAAGGCAAAGGCACTGTTAATCGGAAAAAAAAAAAAAGGAAGACTGAAGAATGGGGAGCGATCTTCACCAATCCACATCTGACAGAAAGCTGATCTCCAACATATAGCCATCTGGGAAATGCAAATAAAAATGACTCAGAGACTCCATTTTACACCTGTCAGAATGACTAAATTCAAAACCAAAAAACATAGCTTATTCTAGAGAGGATATGGAGCAAGGAGAATACTCCTAAATTGCTGGTGGGAATGCAAACTTGTACAGTCACCTTGGAAATGAACACAGCTATTTCTCACAAAATTGGGAACCAATCTACTTCAAGACCCAGCTATTCCAATCCTGGGCATATACCCAAAGGATGCTAAATCATACAACAAGAACACTTGCTCAAGTATGTTCATATAAAAAAGCTTTATACCTTATAGCCAAAACCTGGAAACAAACTAGATGCCCTCAACCAAAGAACTGATAAAGAAGATATGGTACATTTTCACATTGGAGTAATATTCTGCTGTTAAAAACCAATGAATCAGGAAATTTTAATGCAAAAGAATAGAAAGAAAAAATCATTCTGAGTGAAGTAACTCAGATACAGAAAGATAAACAGTACATACTCACAAGGGGATATTAACTCTTAAGTAAAGGATAAACATGCTACAATCCATAGACCAAAAGAGGCTAGGGAATAAGGAAGGCCCAAGGTGAGATGTATGGTTCTTTCTGGAAAGGAAAAATAGAAGAGATCTCCTTGGTGGACTGGGGGTGGGTATGGATGGGAACTTGAGTTGGGACATGAGTGGGGAGAGAGCTCTGAAGGAGATGACTGAAAGGGAGGGGGGCTTTTTGAGGTCTGGTAGAAACTTGATGCAAGGGAACCTCCCATGAATCTACAAGGATAAGACCACCTATGACTACTAGCAGTAGTGAATATGTAACCTGAACTGGGCATCTCCTCTAATAAATTGGTGACTACACCAATTGTCATTAGCAAGCCTTCATCCAATAAGTGATGGAAATAGATGCAGAGACCCACACCCACAGACAAGCATTAGACCAAGCTGGGGGAATCCTGCTGAAGAGAAGGAAAAAGGATTGTAAGAACTAGAGGACTCAAGGACATCATAAGAAACCCCACAGAAACAACTATCCTAGGTCACAGATACTCACAGAGTCTGAACCAACAAACAGGGGGCTTGCATGGGACCAATCTAAGATCTCTACATATATATGACAGTTGGGTAGCTAGGTCTATTTGTAGGACTCCTAATAATGAGAGGTGTCTCTCCCTGATGCTTTGGCTGGCTTTTGGGAGCCTATTCCTCATACAGGATTGATTGCCCAGTTGAAATACAAAGGCAGGGGCTTAGTCTTATGACAACTTGATATGCCATGTTTTGTTGATTCCCATTGGATCCCTGGCCTTTCTGAACAGAAACAGAGGAGGAGTGGATTGAAGGGGAGAGAGTATGGACTCTGGAATTGGAGGAGAGAAGAGGAAGGGAAACTGCAGTTGGGATGAAAAATAAATAGATAAATACATAAAATGTAGAAAAAGAAATATGGCTGTAGTGGTCATTGTGTCCCTTCACAGCAAATGAAAATTGATTAAGACAAATTCCATAATAAGTAGACAAAAATTGATAATCTTGTGTTAGCAATAGTGTTTTTATTACCTCCTATTGTCATTCTAGTTGGTCCCATTAGTCTGGGATAGCCTAAAAATGAGGCCGACCAAAGACTCATGCAGTAACCAATTTGTTCAGAACACCAGACAATTTGTATTCTGAGGGTTAAGCAATGTCAAATAAGCAATGGTCATATAAATTTAGGTTGTATACAGGCACAAAGACAATCTGTGCTTGGAAACATTTCTGAATAAAATAAGTAAGGAGCAATGTAACTCTTGTAAAAAACCAATTCCTATTTACTATTCCTGGGAGGACTAAGAAGTTTTATAGGTGCTTCCTAACTTGGTTTACAGCAGTGGTTCTCAATCATCCTATGCTGTGATACTTTTTTACAGTTCCTCATGCTGTGGGAACCCCAAACTTAAAACTGCTTTTTGCTACTTCATAATGGTAACTTTTCTACTATTATGAATCATAATGTAAATATCTGATATGTAGGATATCTGATATGTGATCCCTGTAAAAGGGTTTTTCAAATTCCAAAGGGATCAGGATCCACTGTTTGAGAACAGCTGGTTTATACCATGTAGTCTTCTTAATCAAGATGGTGGTGAAGCAATATGGCATGCATTCTTTAACATTAGTGAAGATGGCTGCCAGTCACGTGATTGCCTTTATCCTGAAGAGGTCATTAGCCTAGATGGCTGAAAGCCACATAGCTGATATTTACTCCAAGGTATACCAACAGGCATACACACTTTTTTCCTTTCTTTCTCTTTTTTAAACACATCTACTTCTTAAACAAGAGAGTTGGGTACAAGTTACATATATAGTATGCTGTAGTGGATGTATTTTTAAAATAAGAGTTTAATCCAAGTTACATACAGGCAGGCTGTAACAAATTAAGATTAGTTATACGTATATTTTTGTTATATGTATATAAACCCTTTTTTAACGAGTTTTAAGAAAATTTTGTTACAGGTCTTATACATTTTTCTCAAGAGTAGTTTTGTTGTTGTTTTTGAGAGACGAGAAAAATTATGTGACTTACCATGTTTTATGAGAATGGATTGGACCCTGAAAATTTAATATATAATTGTCCAGAGTTTGACAGTGAGAGGGGCAGTGGTATAGAGAGAGGCACTGTGTAGAACTATGCATGAAGCTGCTCCATTAAGTGGTGTGAGTGTGTGTTAGAATATATAAAGAGCTAGAAGTCAGTGCACGTTAGAATGTGTGTAAAGAGTTAGCAGTGTGTGTTACAACGTGTGTAAAGAGCTATGCAGTAAGCCAGATGGTGGTGGCACACACCTTTAATCCCAGCACTCAGGAGGCAGAGACAGGCGGTTCTCTGTGAGTTTGAGGCCAGCCTGGTCTTCAGAGCAAGATCCAGGACAGGCACCAAAACTACACAGAGAAACTCTGTCTTGAAAAACAAACAAACAAACAAACAAACAAACAAACAAACAAACAAAAGAGCTATGCAGTGAGTGAGTATGTGCTGAGTGAGGGATATAATAGAAGGGGCAAAGAGAGGAAGAAGAGGTGTCAAAGTGTGTGTGTGTGTGTGTGTGTGTGTGTGTGTGTGTGTGTGTGTGTTAAGAGAGCAGGAGATGTTTGCAGAGAGAGTTGGGTAGAAGATGACTAGATTTTTAGAAGAGAGAGCTTGTGTAACTATATAGAAAAGATATTTCTTGAAGAAGATGAAGCAAAAGAGAAAGTTATCATCAGAAAGCATGTGTGTTTTCTTATTTTTCCCCTCAGATAGAAAAAAATCTAGTCCTCAGATGGACAAGAAGTTTTCCTAAGCCTTCACCACCTTAGTGGAATTTTTTGCATACCCTGGTGGTAGCTGGACACTCGCCCCCCCAGCTACTGATAACAGAGATTTTGGATTTTCCTTTGAACAAGCATGTTTGGGTTTAGAGAAGGAGAGACCCATGCTCCAAATCCAAAGCCAGCTTTAATTTTTAATTGAACTGGGACAACAAAACCATGATTTGTATTATGTGTCTGTAGAGAACAGGAGAAGCAAACATTTGGGAAGATTTATGAACTTTTATCCTGGTTAATGTCATATACCAATAGGCCAATTTATTCTTTTCCTTTAAGACATTTTTTTCTGGATGATTTATCCTTTTTCTTCAGATGTCTCATTTGTCCAGTGGTGTTCAGATTCCTTAGTTGGATGACTTCATTCTCCTAGAAAGACAAAAACAAAAACCTGCCACAATCCTTCCTTTGGGGAGTTTCCCTTTTGGCAAGCTATATTTGATCAAATGAAAAGCATTTGTTAGTTTTATAAGTTAGTTTAGATTGAAGGATCACACTTTGATGAACTATTGCCTCTTCTAATCAATGTGTCTTTTGTTCTGGTTTCTCCTGAAGTATTTGTTTTGTCTTCTAAAGCTGTTCTAAAAGCCAGAGCTGTATGATTGTAACAATAGGCATTAGGTCCTTTAATTGCTCTGGGGAGGAGTTTCCCTCATGGTGACAAGGAACAAAAAAACAAATTTGATGTGGCAGCCTGCAAGAGCCACACCCCTCCCCCCAAGGTGTTTCCTGGTGGCAAAAGGTTAACTTGTCTGTACCTTTTTTATCTGCATTCACTGATCCAGTGTCTGCCTTTGCTGCATCTTCTGCATGCTCCAGAAGACAGTGGCCATCTGTTTGGATTATTCCTAGAAAAAACATTGTTTCTAGGAATGACCTGCCTACAATCCCTTTTTAGGTGACCTTGTTTTCCACAATTAAAACACCTGACATTTTGATTTTTCTTCAAGCCTCTGGAAAACACCTCTCCTATCTAAGTATCATCATGGTTATGAGCATCAATGTAAACTATGTCTTGGATCCCTTCCTCTGTGGGTGCTGATCTTGCATTCAAAAGGCCTAACTACCCCTTTGCATTGTGAATTAACATTTTCAAAAGCCAAAGATTGAATAAATATTTTATTATTATTGATATCATTCTATTTATAGATGAAGTCAAGTTTGTAAAAAAAATCATTGAAAGTTTCTTTTGGGCCCTGTATAACTTTAGTAAATGACTCAGTTCTTTAGCTGACTCCTTCAACTCTGTCCCAAACATTCAAAGCTGTTACACAGCATAAAACCATGCTGTGTTCATCATACATAGACTGTCTTTGTATATTGTTGGAGACTGACCCAGGACTGCTTGACCCAGGACCGTTATGTTTTGAATTTTCTGCTTGGAGTCTTGCAAAACAAGACGTCCTTGGCTAACTGCAAGTCTTGCAAAAACAGGACGCCCTTGGCCTAACCACAAAATGTACGTTTAGATAAGGCCTCGTACAGTAATCAGCCAGCTGCAGAAGCCTGGGACCAAAGAGACCTCGCCCCAACCACCCTGACTTCTTCTAAAATTTTCCACTCTCCTTTCTCTGCTCCCCCTCCCTGCCTGAAGCCCTGCTTATAAGCCTCAACACCCAGTCAATAAACGGAATCTTGACGTGGCTCAGACTGACTCTGTCATTCATTATATGCGCCTGGTTCTCTTTCCCTCTCGCCCCCATTGGTTTTTCAGGTGGTCCCTCCTCGAGAACCTCGAATAACCTGGCCTGCTGGATGGGTCAGTATATCAGCATAATTACCCTCTCTAAGAAGTTGGTCTTGGGAAATTTCCATACCTCTAGTCCTACTTCATTGTTCAATGGTCTTAGAATCTTCTTTCCATCAGGTCCTCCATTGTAATTGAGGACCAGGTTCCAATACTGCTGTAACCAAGTCTTTCCAGTTTTGTGGGACAATTCTGTTACTAGTTGACCATGAATTTAATATCTGCCTCACAAAAGGTCAATGCATAGTATATTAGAATATTGCTTCCTTAAATCTCCTCAAATGTAACATTTCCACAGGAATCAAGTCAGCTTGTACATAGCCTTGGGAATATCTGTCATTTGGCAGTTGTCCCATAAGGAGACTGGATAAATTAAGGCTGGTTTTTGATAACTTTGAGTTTTTCCTCTCTAATTTTATAATGTTATGGTGAGATTGGTTCTCCTTTAAATTCCTCTGTCTTTGTCTGAATATCTCTATTATCTGTTTTAGTAAGTATTTTTTAAGCTTGTAATTTATCAGTCAAAATTGTATTATTTTCTTTAATAACCTTACCTAAGTCCTATATCTTGGTACCCATATCAACCAACATTTGTAGGAATAGAACAAGAACTACTAAACAGATAAGGTTTAGAACTGATATTACATAAATCCCAGTTAAGTTAATTATCTTCTCATTTAATTGTTCCATTTTTAAACCATCCATTATGGAAACATACAGAGATCTAACTGCCTCTGTCATAATAGTTTCCCATTTTTTTTGATGTGGGTAATCTCTCTCTCTCTCTCTCTCTCTCTCTCTCTCTCTTAAACTAACTCCCCCTTTTAAGAGTTCCAAGTGGTCTCACCAATTTTGCTGACAATGACAATAAAGAGTAAGACCAGCTGTAGCTGTCTATCACTTCTGGGCAGAGAACAGAGCCAGTGCACAGCCTAGTGGAGGACAGCTGCCACTGTTGGCATGTCAGCAGCCTGAGGATGGAGTTCAGGGAAACCCCACAACCCATGGAGAAAAGGAGCCAATGAGCTAGCCATCTGAACAGCAGACACTGAGGAACATGTGAAAGAAACACATGTGACTGTTGGGAAGTGAAAGCACAGAGCTGCCTGAAGGCAGAGCTGGATGATGGTGAGGGACTAACCTCAGCAGCACTTGGAGCCCAGGAGGCTGTGGAGTTTAGGGCTTGTGGAGATTGCTGTAGAGAGGCTGCAACAGGGAAATACCAGACTCAATCAGAGGGCCTGGGGGAAAAATTAAAACCAATCTCACAGTGACTCCAGTGGATGCAGCTCCCTTGTGCAGCTCTGGTGTGTGCAGGATGCCTGTGAGTGCAAAGCTCCAGACAAGCAGCTATTTCATGAATTCATGCCCCTAAAAGTTGGGCCCTAGGTGAAGCATTATTCTAATTAATCTTATCAATAAAAAAATCAGAAGTCAAATACTAGGATAAGAACCTGAAAGATTAGAGAACACTGAGCAGCTACAGTCTCTTCCTACCTCTTCAGTTCCTCTGTCCAAAAGGGATGATATTCTCTCACAGCTGCACCTTACAACTTCCTGTTTCCTATATCTACAGTCCTCCAAACCTCTGTCATCAGTGGATAGTTCCACCCTCTGACTCCAAGGAAGTTTTATTTGCCAGAACACAATCAAAATATATCACAGGAAAAAAAGAACTGCTGGAGGTATCACAGTCCCTGATCGCTGTTTTTTGTTTTGTTTTGTTTTGTTTTTTTACCATGACCAAAACAACTTGCAACCAACCCCCCCAAACAATAACAGATATCCATACCCCATTGAATTACTGTAAACCACCCCCCACCCACTTAGGAATGTGAGTATCATGTCCTCTATACTGCTTTCTGTTGTCTGGGGGTGATGACATCATTAGGGAACCTGAGAAAACTGAGATAATGGACAAGTCCTAGGAAAACTAGTCAAAACATTTGTTGTCCAGTGTCTGTTCAATGCCAAAGCACAAGGCTTATCTGTAGTCTTGGCTATAATAGTCTGTGAGTCTGGATCATCTCAGTCAGCAGCCTTAAATATAATTTGGATGTAGAACTCTGAGGAAACTTCAACAGAGGCACTCTTGCAGGATGGATCACACAGGCCAACCATTTTCACTGGGGTCTGGTCCCCTTACTCTGAAAACACACAAACTTTTAAAGGTTACATACATATCTGCTTTAACACAAATATGGACCATGCACTGTATACAAATCTTTTAAGTTGATTTTTTGTTGTATGCTTGAACAGGTAAAATATCTGTCACCTGTCTTATAGTTTTCCTAGGTTTATTACTCTGTGTCTTTAGCCCAGATATTCAGGGGTTCTTTCCTGATCAACCCTAATCTTTATCAACCTTGAATGAATCCAGAGCCTTTCATTTTCTGTGGAAACAAAAGCACAATCTCTTCTCCAAAACAATAAATTTTCTGACTTCCAGTTTAAAGTCAAGGAATTCCTAAAGTATCTAGGTTGGTTTAATTCAGTAGTCTTAGAATCCCATGTCTCTCAGCAGCTGTCATTCATTCATCAGCAATCAAAAGATTCAAATCAACAAGACACCATATAGGATCTAAAAACGCTTGTGTGTATATTCCATCTTTGCATAGCTTATCCTTATATTACTTTGTTTTCTCTTTAGAGACTTATCTTAATTTATAAACTATTCAATTTTTTTGGTATAATGGTCTATATCCATTTTAATTTTTTAAAGCCTACACACATTTTAAACATATTTTGCCCTTTTAGAGGTTTTATATGTCTGGTCCTGGTTTTACTAAACATCTGAAGTGTTCTCTGATTGTGTGAGACAAACCCTAATCTACTATGTCAGTTGCTAGTACAGCTCAGCTTAGCACATGGCCCTGGAGCATGGTGCTGGTAGCTGGCCCCAGCCCACAGGCATTCTCTGTATGCTGAGCCTAAAAGAGAGACCTGAGTCACCAGGAAGCTATGGCAAGAAGCCACGTTTGACTCCACATTTTGAACTGCTTTTTAGCTTTCTCAGGCCTTATGTGAATATATGCGGTTGGACATTAGGCACCAGATGTAGACAGCTTTATTGGGCCTCCAGCACTTATTAATTATGAAAGCTTAGCCTTAGCTTAGATTTGTTTCTAACTAGCTCTTATAACTTAAATTAACCCATTTCTATTAATCTACATGCTGTCTCATGGCTCATACCTCATCTCTCCATTATGCCCATGCTACTTCCTATATATCTGGCTGGTAACTCTGCCTTACTTCTTCCCAGAGTTCTGTCTCTGTCCTGAAGTTCTGCCAAACCTCCTACCTTGCTATTGGCCATTCAACCTTTTATTGCACCAATCACAGCAATATTTTTTTCACACAGTGTACAGGAATATTCCAAAACAGCATGGCAGTTTATTGTGGAATGTCTTTCTGTATACTGTGAATATGTGTTGCTCCCACTGGCTAATAAATAAACTGCATTGGCCTATGGCAGGGCAGGATAAAGTTATAGTACATTCAAACTGAAGATGAAATGAAGAAGGGTGGAGTCCAGAGATATGCCAGCCCACCCTGAAAGGAACAACAAGATACCATCAGACCAATAAAGTCACAGCCACTTGGCAACATACAGATTATAGGAGTGGGTTAATTTAAGATGAAAGAGCTACCTAGCAAGGAGCTGAAGCCATAGGCCATACAGTTCGTAATTAGTATAAGCCTCTGAATGATTATTTTATAAGCCTCTGTGGGACCACAGGTGGGAGAGATTCATCCTAACTACTGGGCAAGGCAGGACCAGAGAAATTTCCCTCTACAGCAGTTGTAGCTGGAATCTGAGAGCTCACAATTTTAACTGCAAGCATGAAGCAAAGAGAATGAACTGGAAATGGGCTGAGGTTGAATTATTTCAAAGCCTTTACCCAGTAACATACTTCCTCTGGCAAGGCTGAACCTCCCAAACCTCCCTAAACAGTACCACTACCTAGAAGTCAACAGTTCAAATATCTGATCCTATGGGAGAAAACTTTCTTATTCAAGTGGCTATTCTGAGAGATAGGAAGTGCTCTATGTGATAGCTACCCTGTTTGCTCAGTTTTCCAGAAGTCATTGTTAGACTTTGCTTCAAATTTTAGTCCTGCAACCAATTCTACTAAAGCAAAATTCTGGTGCATCAAAATCATCTAGAGCTTACTTGAAATCAGCAAAGTACATAGTTTGGGTAATATGCTAAGGAATCCAAACAAAAAGCTTCAAAAACTTACCGAGATTACCCTCAATGTTCCACTTAATCAGCTCATAGTAGGAAATCAGTGGGTCTCACATCAGTGACACTGATTAGCTCCATCTGAAACTTCTTAGCAGTGAAGGTTGTGACTCATAACCTTATCCTCCTTGGCACATGGTGCTTTCGCTCCACGCATCAGTTCTCAGTTCTGCTTATCTGCCCACTTTTTCTTTGCCTTGTCTTTTCTCATGATAACTCCTTCTCTGGGAGAATAGATTTAGTGTTCCAGATGGAAAAATATTTACTTGAACATGAGTCCAGGAGAATGATTATACATTTGCACTTTTAACCTGTGTGACAATCTGGGACAAAGATAAGAGCCATCCATGCAGGTAAGCCTTTTCTGATCAGCCCCACTGCTTGGGGCTTTTGAGAATCTCAGTAGAGAGACCTATTCCACTGTGATTAAAAATAAATAAACTTTAGAGATATGTCTATGTCAAGGAATTGCATACCGTTCTTAGGAAAGATGCCATGGGACAAGGTCCCTGGACAAATAATTCTAATGACTTAACCAGAAGAAAGAACTCATGCATGATTCTGTAAATGGGGTCAAGAGCTTCTATCTATACGATTCATAAAAACTAGTTTACTACGGATTTGCTAAAGGGAAATGTATAAAACTGCCTACTAAATACTTAATGCTTGCACCCACATATTAGTGCTTCTCTTTGTCTTCATCAGAGAAACCTCTTTTTGGAATTGGTGATAGTTAATACCAAGATTCATGATGGGTAAAAGTGTTTAATATAAGTGTCTATGGAGTCCTTAGATCTATTGAAGACATCTGAATCACCACCTCAAAAGCCAAGGAAACATTGGAGCAAAGGTAGAAAGAATTTAAGAACCAGAGGTGGGGAATGCTAAGAACCAGTATCTTGTTGAGTATGGTGGTGCACACACACCTTTAATCCCAGCACTCTGAAGGCAGAGACAGGAGGATCTCTGTGAATTTGAGGCCATCCCACTCTACATAGAGAGTTCCAGGACAGGCAGAACTACATAAAGTGACCCTGTCTTTAAAAAAAAAAAAAACAAAAAACTGGCTCCAAAAAGAATCAGTGTCTCCTACATATAACACTGCCATTGCTCCCATGAACTCATTGTGCCTGGGGTTACTCACCACTCATCAAAGATTCTTTTTGCAGCAGATGAAGGCTATTATTGGTGAAATTATTAAGGCCACTCCATGTAGTTAAAAGGGAGGTTTATTTTGTGGGGTAACTTACAAGTGAAGGGATAGGTAACAGGGTCTGGAAAAGGTGTAGGGCAGTCCGGCGGTGTTCTCTGGAGAACTCTGCTTAGTCTACCTCCAGCGTTCAGGGTCCAGGAACCAAGAGAGCCAGCGCATCTGGATCTCGGGTCTTCTGGGTCCTCTCTCAGTCCTGCCTTGTAAGCATGACAGTTACCGAAGCCTCAATGGGGGTTGGAACTTCCAGATCAAAGCTGGAATGGCTACCCACTACATCTCCCCCTTTTGTCTAAATAAGAAGGTTTTAACCTAATACAAGACTATATACAAAGGAATGGTTATCAAATATTGTCCAGGAGTAATGAGGGATAATGACCTAGATAAGATGGAACTACAACCAATGCGAACAATATCAAGCAAGAAACATATACTAAAATCCAGAGAAGTCTTCTAGAGCATAGGTAAATGGCATGTTACAAAGATTGTTCCAACAGGTGTTCTATCCTAAAGAACCTGAATCTAATAATTAATATGTTCTATCTAAGATATTATATATATATATATATATATATATATATATATATATATATATATATACTAAGTTGTAACTATAACTGCTAGTCTTCAATCCCATCAAGGACCTGAGATGGAATATAATGGTACCTGAGAAATGGAAGATGGATATAAGCAACTTTTGGGAATCTTGCAAGAGTAGACAGAGACAGCTGGCAGCCTGGACAGTCACCTAAAGTTTCTCAGCATTGTTGGTGCATTCAAATTGGCTACAGGCCTAGAGTATCTGACAGACCATTTTCAGAAGTAGGAATTCTGAAAGACCATCTTACCCTGTCTTGGCAGAGTTCAGAAGTCTCTTTTCCTTGTGTCCCGCTTGTCCAGAAGGACGGCACTCGTATTGTCAGCAGTTGAGGCAAGGGCAGTTCTTTGTCCGGTAGGCCATTTTGTGCCAAGAAGACAAACTTCCAAATGGAAATGTCTTAGAAGCCCAACGTTCTCTCAGGATCAAATTGGTGCTGCCAGGTGCAATTGTGTCTCACATCAACAAAATTCTAAGTTATTTAAATGCCATATTCTCTAGGTCCATGAAGTGTTTGAAGACTACCTGTCCATCCAACCTATGTTATCTGTGAATCTGGATAACCTAACTAACATAACTATAGACATGACAAGCATAGGTGACTATAAATCTTTAAGTCTTATCCACCTAAATAACCTAAGGACTGAGGCTTTCCGTAAAAAAGGTAAACAGTCTATAAGCAAATGTACGGTAGAGGACAATGTCTTCAAAATTGTGACAATACACAGGATATTTATAACAGAGGTAGGAATGTATAGTGCAATATGCAATATGATAATAATAATCTTAAATATATATCAATATACAGAATGTCCTAAACAGAAGTATCCTAAACATACATACAGTATGACAGATATAAATTTACATTTGTATCAATATACAAATATTTCAAATAAGAGTAGAAATATATGTACATTATAACAAATATAGTTCTGTATTTGTATCAACAATATAAAAATAGTTTACATTTGTATCAACATATAAGAATCCATAACAGTGCAAATTATCTAAGGCTGCTATTTTACTAAATTTGTTTACTAGTATATACAATAATCTACCATAATATCTTATACCTATCCATTCCATTTCTTCTTTTCCTTTTTTTGAGACACTTTTTCTTTTCTTAAAGAGAATACTGAGTCTAATATTTTCTTCCACCTCCAACCCTATAACCATTATCCATAACCCTGAGAAATATGAAAACTTAGGGAGAAGGGGCGTTGTTTTCTTAGAATTGCTTCCTGCTGTTTAGGGAGTGATGGTATCTCTGTGGGGTACTATAAGAAAGCTCAGATAGTTAAATCTCAGTTAGACTAACTGTAGATTCTGCAGCAAGTCTCAGAGTAATGGGTAAGATTGTCTGAAATTCTGGCAAGAAGTGTAGTATGATGATGATTACCATGGCATCATTCTGGATTGGGTAGAGTTGTTGTGGTTGGGGCCCCACCTTCCTTCTGGAGACTTCAGAGATTGCTATTGGAAAAACTTATTTTTTATCAAAATGGAAAGTTTGGATTTAAAGATGACATGACATGTAAGAAAGGATTCCGAGAAATCAAGAGTAAGCATGGAGAGAATTAGAACAGTTACTGAAGCCTCAATGGGGTTTGGAACTTCCAGATCAAAGCTGGAATAGCTACCCACTACAAGCTATTACAGAGGTCCACAACTTGCCAAAATGTAAAGAATAAGTGACCATAGGGAGCCCAGCCTCAATTGGTATATCTACAAGACAACTCCTGCAAGCAAGGTTCAGGAAATACCATGGAAGATTGGATAGAAAGTTGGTAAAATTCAGAAGACCAAGAGGCCACTATGATATACTATCTTCTAGACTTGACAGGTGAGCTGCACCATAAAATCTCAACAATATCATTACCTGAACAATATCTGCATAGTGAAGATAATGCTCTATATGCCAGTATATGTTCAGTACTTCACAAGGTACTATCTGTCAGAACATGGTTCAAGAATGAAATTGTGTAAGAATTCTGAGTGCTAAATAGAAAACTCCAGGAAAATAAGATAAGAGTCTTATGTGCTGCAAGCCACAGGAAAATGTAATGGAATTCAGCTACTATCACAAAAGCTACTACTTGGAAAAGTCAAGAACCTCTCCAAAGGTCAAACCATGGCTTAAGAAGTCTTGTTGATATTTTAGCTTTTGTATATATATATATTAGCTGGTTCCTAAATGATTTTCTTGTGTGCTTCCAAGAACTCCTAACAGTCTATTTATCTAAAATGCCTATCAACCACCCAAGTCCAAAGGAAACAACTCCTGTCTCCTAGGTCAGGCAGATAGCTTTATTTCTTGTGCAGTTTAGGATGAGACCCTCCTTTCTTATACAACCATACTAATAGAGCCCTAACTTCTTACCTAACCACTTCTAGGAATGTAGATTGAGCACATAGATCCCCTTTTTGATATACTAACCAGTCATTAGCACTCAGTTGACTTCCTCTTTTACCACTCTCACTTGGGTTGTAAAAGAAAGCCTGATGGTCACTGCCTGAGGAAAATTCTTACCTACCTTTATGACCCAGTAAGAATTCAAGCCTGGTGACCTTGCTCTGGCAGAGGATTGCTATTGCTTGGGTTATAACTGAACACCTCAGAGACTTGAGAGGGTGTAGCTAGAGTTTTCCTGCCTGGCCCACGGTCAGGATAAATCTCTTTCACCTGCCAGTCCCACAGCCGCTCAGACCCAACCAAGTAAACACAGAGGCTTATATTGCTTACAAACTGTATGGCCGTGGCAGGCTTCTTGCTAACTTTTCTTATAGCTTAAATTAATCCATTTCTATAAATCTATACCTTGCCACGTGGCTCGTGGCTTACCGGCATCTTTACAAGCTGCTTGTCCTGGTGGCGGCTGGCAGAGACTTCCTCCGCCTTCCTGTTCCTTTTATTCTCTCTGTTAGTCCCGCCTATACTTCCTGCCTAGCCACAGGCCAATCAGTGTTTTATTAGCAACACATTTGCCATACAGAACATCCCACAGCAAGAGGGCTTAGAGTATAAGGAGATGGATAGGAAGAGAGGAGTGGATAACTTGAGGATGGAGAACTGAAAGGGATAAAGAGGATTTTGACCAGAGAGAACGTGTGGACGAGATGGAAGATGATGAAGAGTCAGATAGGGAAGTCCTAGGTGGGTAAGAATGAGATGAGAAGGACCTAGATGAGGCAGAATTAAGATGAGAAAATGAAGATAGAACTTAGAGGGAACAGTAGATAAATGTGGAGAGAAATCAGGCAAGAAAGGAGCTAGACATGAGAACAGAACTGAAGCTGTGTAGGTAGGATTTTATCTCAGAGGAATAAAGTAGACAGACAAAGAGCTTGGGGTACTTAGATTCATTTCCCGAAAATAATTCTTGTCGTTTGTGGTTTTCTCTTCTGAGCCCCTGGGAAGTATAATATTAAGACTGGTCCTTTTAATATTATACAAGACCTGTGACCTCAGATTCTTCAAAAACACAGTTCTTAGAATGTGCTTTTGTACCCTTCCCTGGTGGCTAGGAGTAAGTTTATTTCAGATTATCCATTACAACTGGTTATAGTTATTTATTTATATGCCTCTATGGTAGTAGTTCTCTATCTTCTTAATTCTATGACCCTTTAATAAAGTTCTTCATGTTGTAGTAACCTCTAACCATAAAATTACTTTGATGCTACAAGTAAAAGTAGCATAATTTTACTTCTGTTATTAATCATAAATATCTGATATATAACCCCCAAATGGATTGAAAGCTACAGGTTGAGAACCACTGCTCTACAGAAAAACAATTGTTTGCCATGTACGGCTTGTCATTGTGATTGTACACTTTACTCATGTAATGCTTTTTAAATCTCAGAGTATGAATTGTCTAATACTGTAGATGAATTTCTAAACAGTCTTATTAAATAAAAAACATGGAGCCAAATATAGGGGTAAAAGCCTTAGAGATCAGAGAAATAGTGATAGTCACCAACCTTTCCTCTCCAGCTCTGCAGCTACCAAAAGGTGAGTACTTCCAGTCTACCCACACCTTTATTGCCTTGCTGTTCTACCCTCTCATTGGCTCTTAGCCCAGCTACCTCACTTCCTTTTTACTGCCTGTCTGTACAGACCTCCAGGTCTCTATGGTTGGTACTGGGATTAAAGGCATGTGTCAACAAAACTTGGCTCTGTTTCCTAGTGTAACCCTAAACACACAGAGACCCTGCCTGCCAAGTGATCCAATTAAGGGCATGTGCTAACACTGCCTAACTTTTGTGTTTACCTTAAAATAGTTTGCTATTTCCTTTGTTCTCCAGACAAACTTTATTTATTAGCATACAAATAAAATATCACCACATATCAGCACAAATAAAATATCACCACATAATACTCTAAATAAAGTTGGCTGCTGCATATCACTTTAGTCCACTTCATTTTCAGACTCCAGTCTCCAGAGTCATAATACCTTTAGAGTGGTAAACACTACCACTAGTTGAAAAGCTATAGGCCATCAATGACTGCTAATGAGAGAGAGAGAGAGAGAGAGAGAGAGAGAGAGAGAGAGAGAGAGAGAGAGAGAGAGAGA
>CABHPQ010138917.1:24722-34976 GCA_902168405.1 Peromyscus aztecus
AGAGAGAGAGAGAGAGAGAGAGAGAGAGAGAGAGAGAGAGAGAGAGAATCAGTCTTCTTCAGTTTTCTCCAGGGATGAACTCATTGATAAGTTATTCAATTCTAAGAGTCTGTCTTAAAAACATGTACACATATGGTCAACACTAGATAGATTCAGTAGTTTGTATATGTGTGTTTATATATGTAACAATAGAAATATAGAAGAGATCATGAATTCGAAAGGAGATGCAAGAGACACAGGAGGAGTTGGAAAGAGAAGAAGGAGTGGAAATGATGTGAATACATTCTACTCATGTAAAATTTTCTCAAAAAAATTAAAAGAAAAAAATCAAAATTAAACTTCATTTAATTCTACATCCCAAACCAAAATCCACAGAGAATTGGGTTCGTCTGTTGGGAAATAGTCAACCTCTACTATAGATTACAATTTATATAAATGCAATCATGACGGATGAAAAAATCCTGACCTAGAAAAAAGGCTAACATATTTCAAATTCTTATAATTCACATTGTCCTTGAGTAAGACAGCCTTATCTTCTCAGTATAACACCTGTTTTATTTGCCCAGCTATTACTTCATGCATTTGCTTTATAATTTCATAAATCATAAATTATAGTTTCATAGTGAACTGTGATTTTATTAAGTTGTGTTTTTTTTACCTTCTCATAGTTACAATAAACTACCCCAGAACAAGTTCCAAATTAAGTGTTTTTTTTTTCTCAAAATAATATTGGAGCTTCCATAGAGTGCTTAGACTACCACAAAAGAATTTTTTCAAAATAATTTTTTCTCCTTCTGTGTGAACTGAGAGATAATAGAATAGTTAAGACTATTTGCACTGTAAATTTTACAAGAATGAAGTGCAATTTAGTTTTCTCTCAGCAATGTAGACATGAGTGAATAAATATGATTTTTGGATGTGAATGGTTTCTGATAAGATAGTGTGTTTGAACACTTGATCCCTAGCTGGTGGCACTGCCGTGGTGCTAGACCTTTGAGCAGGTGGGCCTTCACTGGAATAAGTGATCTGATGGGGACAGAACTTCTGGGGACAGCACTGCCCCTGTTCCTGCTGCAGCTCCTTCTGTTTCAAGATTACTTCTGTGAAGTGATAAGTGCCCCCCCCAAAAAATTCTGTTTGTCACAAGTCCTTTCCTTAACCTTGTCTTCCCCAACATGTTGAATTGTATCCTTCAAATATCAATGAGAATTGGGGGACATCGGAGGCACTGGAAGGAGGGAAGGATGCAAGGAAAGTGATGTAATTATAATTCAATTAAAATATTAAAAAGATGTCCTTATTGCCTATAACTGCTTCTTCTCAGTTATTTGACTTCTGCAAGTATAAAAGCAACTAATACATGGTTGTCCCAGAAGCTGTGTGGAATTTCTAATTAGCTAATTTCTCATGGTGTAATATTATCACTTATAATTACAACTATTGTTTTAGCATGCTGGAAGTCCAGCACTAACAATAAAAATAGAAGCTGAGCATGATTGTGCACTCTTTTAATCCCAGCACTCAGGAGGCATGTGGATCTTTGTGAGTTCAAGGCCAGCCTGATCAATATACCAAGTTCCAGGACAGCCAGGGCTACATGAAGAGACCATGTCTCAAAAAATAAACAGGCAAAAAACAAAAACAAACAAAACAAAACACAGCAAAAAGCCAAAGAAAGTAGACCTTAAATAATTCCTGAGGGACTTATTTCTTAAAAGATACTGTTTTGTCTATGTTATGAAACCTGCATGGTTAGTAAAAGTGGTTGTTTTATAATGAAGACAATTTTGCAAACAAGAAGGAAGGGGATAGGACTATAGTGGAGTCTAAGAATTTCATGCGTCAAACTCATTAACATCCTGAGAAAATGGAATCAATTATTTTTAAAATCATAAAAATTTCTCTGCCTCTAAAATTTCCTCACTTTTTATTCTGTAATTTTGACTTTTCTTTAAAAAATACAGATTGAAAATTCATTAAACATTTAAATTTTTTCTTCTGGATTGAGATCCAGTTGCATTTTTATTTCATCTAGCAGCTGGTCTGTAGATAAAGGGGGCGGGGAGCTAGAAGTATCTATGAGATAGAGGCTTCTGGTTTGTAATCTGAGTCCAAGGCCCTGAATTCATCCACACCCAAAAAGACAGGCAGCAGTCAGAAGTTGCATGCTCATCGTTTTATTGGTAGAGTGAAGATAAAGAAAGCTATAATTACAGTGCTACTATGCCATAATCTTCTAAGGACATTGTCTTCTTAGCTTATGATTTTTTTTGATTCACATTCTGAAAGAAACAGAAAAAAAAAAAAAGGTCATAAGGAAAGCGTGACAAAGAAGTCTCTAATCTTTTGTTGGTGAGTGATGTAGATGACATCGCATCTCCTCCTCTTCCTCTACTGTTTTCTGTCTTTGGGTTCTGATTTATTTGTGTTTGCTTTAGCTTTGCACCCATCACATGATTTGCCCTCAGCTGTTACATGTGAGATGAAGAAAGAGTAGGTTTTTTTTGTTTTGTTTTGTTTTTTGGCTAAATTGAAAGTATTGGTTGAAAGTATCCTAGGATGAATTTACAAAGCTTCTCTGCAAAATATGTCCTGTAATAGTAAAATACTGATAACATCTAAAATGTCTGGTAACAAGGTGAGAGACAGCAAGACAGTACCACACATATAACACTATGCACCCTCAAAAAGCAAAACAAATCCAAAAGAGCAATGTTGAAAACAAGAGCAAACAACACAGAAGGCATATATATGTACATATGTGTGTATACATATATATATAATTCTATATATGTATATATATTCAAATATATAGTTGAAGTGATGTGTAAATTTCTCAAGAGTTACATTATTTTAGCATCTATAACATACAGAGTTCAATATAAATGTATCACTAATGAAAAGTGATTATCCATATTTATGTAAAATCAAGTATTTAAAAAGTTTTCCCATTGAATTAATGGTAGTAGCTTTTGGGAAAAAGGAAATAGGAAAACACAACATGCTTTAAGATTTCTATTTCTCTATTGTGTGTTGAGTTCACAGACTAACTCCCAAGGTTGTCCTCTGAACCGCACACACAAGCCCTGGAACATGCACACCCATTCTCCATACTCAAACATGCATACACCTACAGGCACATAAGCATACATACACAGAAACCTAGATAAGGTCTATTAACTGAGTGTTGCCATGAGACAGTCCTAAGCACTGAGTGACGACAGAAACGTAAGATGAGCTGCTGTTGTGTCTCATCATGGAGGCAGACAACCTTAGAGAGAATATTAATACACAGTAAGATGGACAGTAATGGTCCAAAATGAAATTTGGGCACAATGCTTCTTGAATTAAGAATTACCGTGTAGAGGTTTTAGAGAACAAAGTCCCTCCTACCTCAGGATAACTGAATATTAATAAAGGAAATGAGGTCCAAGTCTCTCTGCATACTTTCAAAACATGTTCAAAGTTTAAGGAATTGTAAATTTATTTTTTCTAAAAATACTGAAATTTAGGAGTTTCACGGAAACAATGAAAAAGAGCTCACACCTGACAGTGCTTTCTTGATTACTGATAAAACTGATAAAACCTTGGTAAGATCCCTACGCTCTCTGTGCCAGCGGGTTACCTGCTATTTTGTTGCAGCTGTTGTTCCTACTGCTGCAGAGGCTCCTGAGGCTGTTGTGACTGCGCAGGCTGTTGTGGGGGCAGAGGCTGCTGAGACTCTCCTTGTGGCTGCTGTCCCTGACCGCCTTGTGGCTGCTGTCCCTGACCGCCTTGTGGCTGCCGTCGTGGCTGTTGTCCTTGTGGCTGCCGTTGTGGCTGTTGTCCTTGTGGCTGCCGTCGTGGCTGTTGTCCTTGTGGCTGCTGTCCCTGACCGCCTTGTGGCTGCCGTTGTGGCTGTTGTCCTTGTGGCTGCTGCCATTGCTTTTGTCCTTGTGGTAGCTGCCGTCCTTGTGGCTGCTGCCCTTCCTGACTTCCTTGTGGCTGCCGTTCCTGACGTGCTTGTGGCTGTGCCCACGGACTTTGTTGTGACTTCGGTGGCCCCTGAAGCCCTTTTTTAGAAGCACCCTTCGGTGCTTCTATTTGGAGGTCACGGTTTTGGCCAAGAGGGGATCCTTGGGAGAATCCTGAAGAGGATTGTCTCTGTTACTGTTAGTAACCACAACTTCTGTGTGGGTACAGAGTAAGACTAGATGAGCTGAGTGCTGAGAGGTTAACAACGTTCTCAAAGACTTAAGTAATCTTTTCTCTAAATTGCCACTCAATTTCTAACGTCCCCATTCACCACTGTGTTGTCCAGAAGAATGCCTTTAAATCTGAAAAACAATGGCATAGGCCATCTTCTTTTGCAATATGCTAA
Organism: Peromyscus aztecus; assembly: GCA_902168405.1. NCBI lineage: Eukaryota > Metazoa > Chordata > Mammalia > Rodentia > Cricetidae > Peromyscus > Peromyscus aztecus. The sequence goes on from CABHPQ010138917.1 coordinate 29,083, forward strand.
GAGGCTTTGAGGTTCTGGAGAAGAAAATTTCTATAAGATGTCTCCACAGACAAGGGAGCCGCCAAGATTTTGGAAATTAAAACTAATGGTTTAACTCTTTCCCAGAAATGGTCCTCATATGTGCTTCTCTCCTTCATTTGTCCTGCATCCACTATGTATGTAACAAGGGATCTCTCACCTGCTTTCTCCTTTGTCATGCCATAGCTTAGTCAGAAAAATTTCCCAGACTCTAATACACCTTTAGCAGCCCAGAGAGTTGTGTCTGTAAGAGCAAATCTCACCTTTTCATTCGGTCTGTTGAAATGTTAGTTTCAATTGTATGTTTTGTTTTGTTTTTTTAATAAAAGCCTGCACATTCTTGAGATGGAATAAGGACTCAAGTGGTCTTTACTTTGATCTAAAAACTCTACCATCATGTTTTGTTTCGCTTTTTAGTTCTCTTGCCTCCCTTCTGTTTGTATGGTCTCCTGTAGCCCACACAGAATCATAGGCCTCATACCCATATTTGCATACCTTCATCTGGGTCCTGAGCTGAGCTGAGAGCCAACAAAGCCACTGTGAGCAGTACCACCAGCATCTTGGAGGAGGCTCTGGAGTTGCTCCCAAGTGTGTGCTGGGGGAAGCAAGGCCACTGTCTCTATAAGTAGTAGTGGAACAATGACATCTTTGAACCCCAACTGGGTGACCTTGTTCCTGATCAAACAGGATGCATTGTGTCCCTGACTCTTCTCTTTGGCATTTAGCTCAACAGGATGTGTTGGGGAGTGGAACTTTGGCAGGATTTTGAGGGAACAATATCACACAATCAATCTAGATATTAGAATTTTGCCATCCCTATGTGAATTTCATTACCCATTCACTGAATAGGGCTGAGTGGCAAGTTTTTTTTTTTTACACATGTTTATATCTGTTGTCATTAATCCTTTAACCAAAAATTAAGATGGTTCATATTTGGTGATAGTATTATCACTCAAAGTCCAGCAGTTATACTTTATATATCCCATGTATATAATATTCAACTATGGTTTTTGTGGTATAGAAGACATTTCTCCTTGGCTCTGTGGTTGGTTATGAAACAATATTTGCTACCTCATCCTACCATGTCCCAGAAGATTGCCTAGGATTCTACACATTGTTCTTAATAATGGAAGACTTGGTATTGAAGGAATGTATGGTCTAAAACACTCTGATTGTATTAGTATTCTTTTAAGTTATTTAAACCAATGCAGTTACAGAATCCACTATGGGATTCTGCAGCACAGAAATATAGATTCAAATTTTCTTGATAATACATGCTATTTCATGTCTCTCAGACATCTGGTCCCTTTCCTTTTTCTAGAATGTTTCTAGAGGTTAAGTTTGGGTCTTTCATCTTTGAGGAAATTGTTATTTTGCTTGTTTGTTAATTGCTAACATTGAATACTGATTAGCCCTGGTTATACAATTGACTAAGGTAGCACATTGCCTCACACAGAATCTTAGTTGGTTTGTACCATGTCACATATATGTCATTTATAATCAGATATGATTTTATTCTTGAGCTGACCTGAAATCTCTACAATATCATTATACTCATTCATCCCTACTCTCTACTGGTTTGTTATAGATAACATTTTTGATCCACTATCCCCTTGTTTCTTTATCATGTCCATTTGGGGTATGTGCATTGCTTGCTGTCTTTTAGCTAATTACTTAATTATATTTAGTGGTTAAATCTCTGGCAACTATCTCATTCTCTTCATCAAAAATCTAGATTGGGTTCTTCCTATCATTTCACACGTACATGGGATTTTTATGATTTTAATTTTCTGCAGGGCTGATGTTAATTTGCTGACAGTTTGGTAAGAGGTAAGACAAGGTAGGCCATGTCACTAGAAATCCTGTCAGCACCATTACCAGCTCTTGACAATGAGACCTGTCTCAGGCACATGAGTATCTTTTTAGCCCCTTTGTGCAGGGGTGTTAGACTAGTATAGTAAGGTTCTCAAGGTAATTATGTTTACAATAGATAACAGATCCCTTGAACCTGACCAGAACATTGTCTCTGGCATGGTCACAGATATATCCTGACTCTATTAGCACTTGATGATTTTTCACTGATAATATGAAATGGATAGAGGTTCCTCCTCACTTCATCCCACAGGCCCTTCTACTTAGTGCCATGACAGCTCTTGGTTTCCTCAAGTGCTATAAAGACAACATGGCAGAGAAGTCTCCTGCTGAGGTGGCTTATGGCAGATCTCTAGGTAGGAAAGGAAGATCAGGGAGTAGGAACAGGAGTCAGAGCCAGCCAGGTCGAGGACTTGAACACTTGTATTGGCTGTGGAACAGAGGTGTTGATTCTGCCAAAAATCACTCAGCTCTGGCCTTTTCCTGACCTTCTCCTGTGTAAGCAGTGTCTAAAAGAGATTAGTGCATTATGAAAGAAAGTATTACTTATGAATCCACCAGATCCAACTAAAATGGAGGTTGTGAAAGAACTGAAAGAGAGGAGCTAGCAATTATGGAGGGTAAGGTAGAAGCAACGATCAAAACAGTAGCAGGCATATGAAAATTTAGGGTTTGTTGACACACTTAAGCATTTATTCCATTTGCCTTGCAATGCATATGTAAATGTTAGCATTTCATCAAGAGACCTTAAGGTTCTCTATCCTAAAAAAAAATTCCCATAGTAACTGAGCATGGTTTCCAAAATATTGCAGACAGTTTGGTGCATGCAGCAAGTTCAGTCCCTTCAGTGGCCCTCTCTGTGGCTTCTGGATGCTGACCTTTAAGATGTGCCCTCACATGGGCTTTGCTCTTTGCACGTGGCTACCCTGTATTTCCCTCCACGTCCTCATATTCTTCTATTTACAAGAACAGGAGTCACACTGGATTGGAGATGACATGACTGCTTCATTTTTAATTAATCATGTCTTTACAGGTTCCACTTCCAAATACAGTCATATTTTAATGATTTGGGGATTAGGAGTTCAATGCAGGATCAGAAAAGATGAGGACAGAATACCACCTATGACAGTTCCCTGTGAGTGCTCATTTAATTATATCCATTGCATCCCATTGTTCAAAAATCTAGGCATGACTTGAACATTTAAGTTCCCTCAGAAGTGTCTTTTAAAATTCACAGTTTATTTGATTTTCAAAATATCACCTTATGACCAGTTGAACAATCTATACACCAAGACCATGCCTCTCCGGGGTTTATATCTCTTTTGGAGGACTTTATTGGAGCCCCTAGCCGAGTTTGGTAACATTTTTGTCCTCAACTCCATGTTTTCTTAATCCTTAAAGTTGCTAGAATGATCTATTCAAAATAGAATGAAATTGGCATCACCAAATCATTAGATATAATTGCATTTTCTCCTCTCCCTAAAGCCTCATGTTCTTTATTTTCTCTCTCTCTTTCTCTCTCTCTCTCCCTCTCTGTCTCTCATTTGTTTTCTTGATCTCTTCCTCTCTCTATGTGCTTTTTCCCTCCAGCCATTTTTAATTTACCTTTTCAATTTCTTCTTTTTATGTTTTAAATCAGTCTCACTATGTAGTCCAGGCTGGCATAGAACTCAAGTTCCATCTTCCTTTGCTTAGTGCTTGGAATAATACCATGTGTCACTCTGTTCAGCTCTGTTCTTTTCCTAAAAGAGTGATACATTCTATAAACAGAACAGAAAGCTTATTTTTTCCAGCTTTGTCAAGCGTTAATTAGCTTGAAACAAATAACTGAGGTTTAGTGGGAAAAATGAACATATCCAAAGTAAGTGGATTACCTCTAGACAGTACCCAATCATGACAGGTCAGCTAAATTAGAGTGGCTATTGTGAGTTTTAAACACATCAAGAATTTGGGTGATATAATTTGGAAAGTATATCAATGGCCTGAAGTATACATTTCCTTGATTTGCCTAGAGATTCTGGCTACATTATTATGATGCAGGTGCCTAGGTTTTACTATGATTTTGATGTTTGTGGGGCATTTACCCACCAACCCCACAGCTTCCCAGAGTTTTCTTGAGTGTGAGCAGCAGGAAATATTAGATAGAAGGATTTATTGTGGAGAATCTTGCGGAGATAAACAGATAAAAAGTAAAGGATAGCCTTGAGAGGGCCTGGAACCTATTCCAACGGGCCCGACTGTCTCTGCCCCAGGGTTTTTATAGAGACGCCAAGGGGTGGAGCAAATGACCTCCTCCCCAACACAGCCAAGTGCAGACCATCTCAGACACCTGCACTCAGGCCCGTGGTCCTAATCATCCTCTATGTGGACCTGCTGGGTAAAGCCATGAGGAACCCGAGAACAGGCTCCCACAGATGTTCCCTATCTATATGTTCCCAAACTATTTTAGAATGTTTATGTTTTTGTAACCTGTACTCTACAAGGTTATTTATAATACAGAGTGTTCATTAAGCATTAATGTACTTTATCCTCCAAACCAACCTGCTAGTTTTATGTAGTTAGTTTTGTGATCTCACTTTAGAGGTAGGTTGATTGAATTCCAGTTGTATGTTGTTACTAAGGTAGTCATTGGTCTAGGAGACATTTGTCATGCTCCATTTGAGGCTAGCATAAAAATAAGTTGGTGGGCTGGAGAGATGTCTCAGCCATTAAAGGCTAGGCTCACAACCAAAAATAAGTTGGTATTAAAGATTGTTACTGTGTCTCATTGCTTTAATATTATTTATTTGCTTCTAAGATAAGAGAAGAGAATATATACTTGTATTATAAACTACCTAATGTACAGTATTTCTGAATTTTGACAGACAGGGCTAAGAAAATTAAGTTTTTCTATAAATGCGATTTTTAAAGTTATGAGCAAACTATCTCGGCCATGTACCAGTGCCCCCTAGCAATTCCTTCCTCCCAGTGTAGATCCCCCACAAAGTAGATCGTGCATATGCCTCTTGATGCACACACACCCACATAGGTTTTTTACGGGAGTCATGTTAACATCAGATAGCGTTGTGTATGTTCTTTTGCATGGGATACATCCACTGCTCCTTCTAATTCAATGTACGTAATTTTAGAAAGCCAAGAGGTATACTGCTAAAAACATTGACTACCAAAGCACATATTTGTATACCTTTAAATTGCATTATTTCCTTTGTCTGAGGGTCAATACTGCCCAGTCCTCAAAGCAGAAGTTATATCCTCAGAAGTCAGATACCGAGAAGATGTGTCCACATTCAGTGGGGAGACAGCTTAAGAAATTATTTTAGCAGTACTATGCTGTGTTGTGACCTTTCGGTGGCTGCTCTGAGTTCATAGTGAAATACAGTCACAGCATATACAGAGCATCATATATTGCCTCTATATTTTCTGAAGGTATCATTAAGAAGATGTGTAGCTATTCTTACCACAGGGATTTTGTTCTAGTGATTAGTGAATAATTCATGTTTCTTCAAGGTGAGCATGAACTTTTTTTTTCTCTCAGAACTAGTAGTTCTTCGCTCCTGTTTAAGAACAGCAGTAGTATCACAAATTCCCTCCATTCTGTCTTATTTCAACATCCACATTTTTAACACAACAGTATGAAAATTAGGACATGTGACATATTTTGTGTTGCAGAGAACGTGTGTGATAGTATCTTTTGTCTAATAATGTCATATGATGAGAATTGGCATCCTGTGTTTGAAAGATAAATTCTGTTTCCTTGTCCGGAAATGCACACATTTTGTAACTGCCAAAACCAACACAACAGGTCAGAAGAAATGTTGTGTGACTTCTAATTCTAGATCATAAAAATGCCATGTTTTCCAAGGTCTTCTCTTAGTACATGCCAGGTTATTAAAGGAATACTCTGAAGATGTACAATTAAAACTTAAAACTAATTGCATTTGTAATCATTCCTAAGAATCATTTGATATATATATATATATATATATATATATATATATATATAT
>CABHPQ010138919.1:5370-23971 GCA_902168405.1 Peromyscus aztecus
GTGTGTGTGTGTGTGTGTGTGTGTGTGTGTGTGTGTGTGTGTATGAAGGAATATGATACCTGAGGCAGTTCAAAACCATGATGGTATTGATCATGAAGTTGGTTTCTAAGAATAAAGCATGGTCATTTAAAAGCATTAGAAAGTGTAGTTTGCAGTTGAAGTTATTACTCTTCATCTGTTTGTTTGTACTTGATAGCCATAATGATACACTTCCAGGAACTTAGGATTCAGGGAAATAAGCAGATGAGCTCTCTCTCTCTCTCTCTCTCTCTCTCTCTCTCTCTCTCTCTCTCTCTCTCTTTTGCTGGCTCCTCTCCCCCTTAACCTATGACATAAGCAAATTCATCTGCTAGGAATATATTGGTTCCTAGGCTTTGGTTTGAACTCCATCAAAAGATTAGATGTCAGTTTAAAGGTACCAAGAAGGTTTGGATTAAGCATGGAAACCAAAATACCATTGAAGGTATATCTGGTAAATGTCAAGGCAAACACTAAGACACATTAGGCAGTTACTCTCATTAGTAGCCTTTGGAGAAGGTGGTCAGTCAGGGTCAGGATGAGTTACAGACTGACATGTTGGCAGCTCTGTGGTGGAGGAGTGGTAAGCAGCAGACCTGACCTGTCATGGTCCCATGGCCAGGGTCTTCAACAGACTGAAGACTTTGGTCCTGTGGATGTATCTGTCCTTCTGTGGGATTAAGTGCATTAGGTTATGTGAGCCCAATGCTGCTGGATTCCTGTCTCATCCAGTCACCACTGGGTGAGCTGTTTCAGTTCTCATGAGACACATGGTAACTCACTTGACTTTCCAGGTAGGCCAACTTAGGAGAATCAGCTTAGCTATGAGGTTTCTGTTAGTCTAGAAACAGTACTATAGGGCCTATGGTTCAGTGATTTGACACAGTTAAAATATGCCAGCATCCCTCACCACCTGCCTGGACCACTAAGGATTACTGTGAACTTGGGTGCCTTCACGGGAAGCAGGTGATCTATGGGGTATGTTGCTCAGTCAGCTTTCTTCTTTTGGGACACTAGTTCCTCTAGTTCCTCTGACATTGTCTTGCACCATAAATTTATTAACAGTTTTGGATTTATGCATGTTACAAGTTCGGGGATCTTGCATCTACTTGTAAGAAAGGGATCTGTTCTCAACATATTGCTGATCTGGCTTTGCCCACTAGTGAACTCATCAGACAACTGAGGGCTTGTGTGAATCAGGTGGAATATTCAGGAAACTTTCCGTGTAGCAAGGGGAGCCGATGAGCTCACAATTGCACTGCCAGGAAGGAGTTACTGCTCTGAGACACTGTGACAGCTCCCCCTTCTCTGAGACCCAACATCTGAATTCATCCACCACTGCTCACTCTTCAAGCACAATAGATTGCTTTTATCGCATACTGACTATATATCAAGCATTTTATAAGTACTTTGTATGCAGACCCTGTCATCTTAAACCAGTTATTCCGGGAGATGGACACACAATATTTCTGTTTTGTAAATTAGGGTACTAATGAGAGTAAGCGCCTAATATGTCTTAGTGTTTGCCTTGATGTTTACCAGATATACATTCAATGAGATTTTGGTTTCCAAATTTAATCTGGACCTTCTTGGGACTACTAATCTAGAGAAGATAGGTTACTGAGGAGACCGCAGAAACACGAAATCAATGCTTTAGGGTCGATTTCCATTGATTGCATGAGTGCTGTGTGCCCTCTGTGCAGTTTTATAGCAGGAAAAACTGCAAAGGATGCCAGAGAGTGTGATAACAATGCATTTCTCTCTCCAAGTCAGCTTCACTGTCAACGTAGCTTCATAACAAAGGTGTCTTGAGAAGGGCCTGGCTGACCAAGACACTTAATTGAGAACTCATCCTAAAACAGTGGCTTCACAAACTTCTTCCTGCTTCCTACAAAGGTGGCAAAACCCTCAGGAGTCCCTATGAGTCTAGATAGGCAGATTAAGAACAGCTAATAAGTTTAATGGCTTAAATGAACACATCACTAAAATACCAAACAAGCCCCCCTGGGTTACCAAGCCACTCCTAAGGGACATCATTTCTCTACTTAAAACAGATGTGTGTGGAAAGGAACTTAGTAGCTCCATGCCATCTTAATTTTGACCTCTCTAGGGTGGAAATGAAGGAAATTTCCCCTTTGGATTGCCTTTACTACACTATACACTGAGAACTGAGTGTAAGTAACGCCCAGCTCTTTATGTGGCCTTCATGACTGATGATAGGTTACACAGACTGGTGATCCTGTGGTCCAAGAGATAAGTCAGGAAGATCACTAGTTCAAGGTCATCTTCTGAGAGACACCAAGTTCCAAGTCAAATGCCATGAGACCCTGCCTTTAAACAAAAATAACACAAATATATCCTTATAAGCCAGCTGTGGGGCATACATTGAACAGCTATCAATTTGCATGAGGAGAATGTGCACTCACCTCTAACCCAGTATAAGGGTGAGGTCAAATTCATGACCCACTGTCCTCAAAGTGGTTCAAATAAGAGCTTTGGTTCTTTTCTTCGTGGAATATAGATTAATAGGTTATTGATATATCCAGACCTGTCAATTTCTACAGTGAGCTAAGCAATCATTCCATTTATAATAGCTACAAACTCTTGTCGTCCACATTAGCTAAGTTCTAGATCTTTTCCACAGATACTTTCATTAAAGCATCCTGAGGATGTCTGAGGTTATGAGGCCTATGCCTTCTAGAACTAACAGTCATTGGAGATCAGATGTATCATAGAAGGTGGTACTTGCCTTTAGATATCCTGAGAGTTATAGCTTAAGGTCTGTGTGGGTTCTGCATGTCACTGCCAGGCTCTCTGGAACTGTGACAGTGATGCTAGAGAGTGGAGGGGGGATTCCCAACAGTTCCTGCTTGCTAAGGACCTCACTGTCTACTCTGAGTGGAAAATCCCTCTCTCAGTGTTATATTTGGTCACTGCATCTCAGAGCTCAGTTTTCACATTTGGTCAGTACATCCTGGAGCTCAGTATCACTTTTGGTCAGGGTGCCTTGGAGCTTCTGGAGTTCTCCATGAACTGAACTTCACATACACCATCCTCTCCAACCTTTTCTTTAACATCCGAGTATTATACACCTAGAACCATCCAGTCCCTTCTCCGTTTCTACACTTGGTTTGGAACATGTCACCATTCTAGACTTAGCCTCTCTTTTAGAGAAGTTCCTTGTCTAATCTTCCTTGGACCTCTGCTAATCCATTAGGATTGTTTTCATTACACAGATTCTCATGTAAGAAAAAGAAAAGGAGTAAATCCAATCCCTTTGACCCAGGAAGGTACTGTAGGAATTCTTCATTACAAATTAACATGGAAGGGGGACGTGTGAAATCCTGCTCATCTGAGACCTCAGTCTAAATCTCTCAGGAGGACTGATCCATTACTCCTCGGAAAAAAAATTACCAAAGGGCTAGGCTCGCAAAAATGCAATATTGTAAAGTCCCATCTAAAGACATTGCTCGGAACGGCATGGAGTGTCTTCCTCAATCAATCTCTATTATATACTGAGGCACACAGTCTCCCATTTGATCTCAAAGCTTGACAGTTCAGCCTGTCCAGCTTGTTAGCTGGCTCTTGGAATCTCCTGTCTCTACCTCCCGCATACTGGGATTATTACTGCATTGCCATGTCCACTCTGCATTTCATTGCTGGAGATCTAAACTCAGGTCCCCACCCTTGCCCAGCAAGTGCTTTACCAAATGATCCATGTCCCAATCCCTGTGTGAAATTAGGATAATGTAAAAGTAGAGGATGAAGCTTGTATTGTATCTAAAATATGATGTAGTAATAGACCATGAGTGGGCAAAACTGGCCTCTCTAAAACTGAAAAATGGGTAGGATTGAGCCTGCCTTGGAGCTGTGACCTTCAGGACAATGAGGATAAAAATTTAGCTCTGATCCTGGAAAGCTCTTAGTGGCTCCCTGCCAAGCAGAGACTAGACTTCAGACTGCTTTCTCAGCATGAAGAACCAACCCTTTCTGAGCTAGCCTGAGTGCTTCCTCAGCATGACGTCCAGTCCAGCCCTTTCTTGCCTCAGTCGGGGCTGCTTCCCTGTTCCACATCTTAGCATCTCACCGAGTCTCCTACCATATCTGTACCCCACAGGCAAGCTTGTCTGTACCATTTGTCACTAGCTCTCTTAGTTATCATTAGTATCTTTATCAGTGGGTGGAGAAGCTTTCTCTTGCCTTCCAAATGGGGCAGTGGAGACTTCTTTGTCATTTGGAGTGTATTCATTGGGCAAACTTTTGTTAACTACCTACTGTTTGTTGACTGGTGTGGAGAAGATGGATAACACACCCTCTACAGCCCCAGGCTGCTCCTATTCTGGTAGGGGGAGACTGACTTTTAACCAGAGAGCCAGAAAATCTCCAGGTAAGTGTGCTGTGGGGGAGGAGTTGGTCGTGTGGCTGTGGACCCAGAGCAGCTTGGCTGGCTTCAGCAATGCAGAACACTTCAGAAGGCCGCATGTCAGCAGGTTTCATGGGAAGAGTTGGCTGGCACTGAACGGTAGAAAATGAAGACAAATGGATTTTTTTTTTTTAGAATGTTATTGTCCTTTCACTGCAGAGGAGGAAGAGTTTAACTTAATTCAATCCTGTTTGTTTGCTGAAGTTTGTTGTAGTGCCAGGGATCAGACTCAAGGTCTTGGCAATAGCACACCGCCCCCGCCCCCCCATTTTTAACTAGGAAATAACAGTGAGCTCTTTAAACTTTTTCTGTTCTCTCAGTTCTATGACCTGTATTTTTTTTTTTTTGAGGTGTCCTCAGTCTTGCGATCCTAATCCTAAAGAGCACCTTAGGATCCATTGATTATACTGTTGCCATGACCTTGGGGGAACTTCACAGTTGTGTGATGATGATCTTGAAAATGAAGTTAGAAATCTTGCTTTTAGTTGGAGAAATGATTAGACTAGTGTAGTTGGTTGGATCATTGAGGATTGCCTACTTAAACCTTAATATTTAGCTTTTTTTTTTCTATTTTCACCCAAAAAGAAACAAAAAAGAAAAAATATTCAATAGGATGCTTAAATTTTAAAATGTATTTCAGATTACTTGTTTGAATTTTACCTAAACTGTCACATAAACTAATCCAAAGTTATTGACTTTGGCATATCTTTTCATGAAATGGAAGAGTCTCAGTCAGACATTTAGATGGGAAAGATGAATAAATATTACTGGTTTTGAAGTGGATAATTTTACATAAATATTAAATGGCACCCCTAGCAATAATATTATGTGAGTTTTACTTTTTGTTATAAAAGGACACTACCTGAAAAGAGAAGTATGTGGCTCTTGTCAGATTTTACCCTGTAGAAAAGATTTGAAATGTGTGTCTTGTCTGAATAAGGATATACAATGAAACATTTCTTTTTTTTGTTGTTGTTTTCTTTTTTGAGACAGGGTTTCTCTGTGTCTGCCTCTGCCTCCCAGGTGCTGGGATTGAAGGCATGAGCCACACGGCCCGACTATTGAAACATTTCTTGTCCACTAAGAAGCATGTTTCTTTCAGGTTATGAGAAGACAGATGATGTTTCAGAGAAGACCTCGCTGGCTGACCAGGAGGAAGTAAGAACCATATTCATCAACCAGCCTCAGCTGACAAAATTCTGCAACAATCATGTCAGGTAGGATAGGCTGGGGGAAGGCAGGGGAGGGTGGGATGGTAGAGCAGGATGGGTGGGAAGAAAATGCCTGCCGGATATGGTGGCGCACACCTTTATTCCCTGCACTCTGGAGGCAGAGGCAGCTAGATCTCTGTGAGTTCATAGCCAGCCTGGTCTGTATAGTGAATTCCAGGACAGCCAGGGCTGCGCAGAGAAAGGAACCCTGTTTCAAAGCAGGTGGGTGGGGTGAGTTACCAGGAGCTCTCAGTTCAGTTAGAAGGGTCTGCCATTCCAATGTTTTCTATCCACGAAAGAAACGCTGGCCCTGGTGTGACCCATGCATGGTAGAATACTTTGTCTACCATTTATAAAGCTCTGGGTTCAACGACCAGCATCTCAAAACAGAAAGAACAGAAAAGGATAAAATCATAAGCCCCTGGATGTAGGAAGGAGCGGAAGGGACAAGGACCTAGACTCCAGGAGTTTTGAATAATCAAAGCTGCCCCTGGGCAATTACCTCTCTAAACATGTTAATGTAGCGGTGTATTGTTTTTGCATGCCAAGTTTTAACAGCTTAGGAACAGTTCTTGAAATTGTCTACCGAGAACTTTCGGAGGTTTGGTTTGTTTGTTTTAGCTAGAGTCTTAAAGTTTGGGTTTGGATAGTTGTAATATAGCATATGTAATACAGCATGCTTGGCAAATGTCTTCCTTACTGCAAATGATAAGGTTTTAATTTCAACAGTCATGAAAAGATTCCACATAAGCACTAGATTCCTAGTAGCTTTGGACCACACGAACACCCCAAGTGCTAGCCTGCTTTTCTCCAGGGGCAGACCTACCATATTTGAGGTGTACCCATTTACAATTAGTATTTAAAACATTGCAGATCCTCTAGTAGTATCTCTGTTGAAGAGTATGGCATGCATCTTTAACGTCCCCTCTGTTTATTAACAAGAGGAAGGAAGGCCTGGATGTTTCCAAGGCCAGCGTGTTCCTGTCTTTATTGATTCTGGCCAGTGTGGCGTCCTCACCATGTTCCTAGCATGGCCCTAGAGACAGTACAGGTAGAAGAACCGAAAAAGCTGTTGGCCTGGTTATCCAGGAAGCTGCTTACTCTGTCTGGTCTTTCTCAAAGGCTGATAGGTTTCTGTTGACGTGTTAGTGCAGTATCTTATCTAAAATTGCCCTTCTCTGCAAGCTACTCCTAGTACTGTTCAGCGTGATAACTGACCAGAGAAGACAAATGATGTTATAGAGAAGCAAAGCTTATGAGTACATAAAAAGCTCAGTCTTGACTGTTTATTTAGCCGGTTCCTTTCCCTCTTTGTCATTTACGTTACCAATCCCTCACTATAGTTTCCAAAGTTGAAACTGTGAACAGATGTTGTCATCTGATGACTCCTGTGCTGGGAACAGAACTTTGAAAACATGGGTGCTGACTGTGGAGGAGCTAAGCTTTATGCTTCTTTTTGTTTTTGCTTTCTAGTACTGCAAAATACAATGTGATCACATTCCTTCCAAGATTCCTGTACTCTCAGTTCAGAAGAGCAGCTAATTCATTCTTTCTCTTTATCGCCCTGCTCCAGGTAAAGTGCCATCCATCTTCAAACGTCTCTTCAAAGCCGGTGTGCAAGAAGTAGAAAAGGCTTTTTATTAGATCCTCCACCAATGCCCTGAGGCTTAGAGAAAGGCAGAGGGATTAGCTGGCCATAGTGAATATTCCCTACTGCTGGGGCTGCTGCATGCCCAGAGTATCTGGCCTCCTCCACCCCTCCAAGCCTTTGGGTTCATGCTTATTCAAATATTTGATATGGTCTATAAATTTGATGGCAAGAAGTGTTCATTTCAGGTGTTGAAGGGAGGAGAGATTTGTCCCCCAAATTATTCAGTTAGTTTTATTTCAGTGAAAGTATCAATACTAAATGGCTCACTATAAAAATTATCACTTCCAAAAATGACCGTTTAAGCTGGGTGATGGTGGTACGTGCTTTTAATCCCAGTACTTGGATGGCAGAGGCAGGCTGATCTCTGTGAGTTCAAGTCCAGCCTGGTCTACAAAGTGAGTTTCAGGACAGCTAGGACTGTTACATAGAGAAACCTTGTGGGGGGGGGGGGGGAGGGGGGGGGGGGGGGGGGACAGGGACCATTTAGTTAGTTTTCACAAATGTTTTAAGAAAAAAATGCATATAAAAAAAGCCAATGTTCACTGTTAGCAAAGGAGTTGAAAATGCAGCAAAGCATAAAGAAAAATTAAACCATTATCCCAGCACCAGAGGTCACTGCTCTTAAAATTGGGGCCTTCTGATCTTCTTTGTGACTGCAAGCATCATTTTCTGATTTAGATAACGAAAAGGGATAGTGAAATGAACATTATTTTGTAATCTGATTTATAGGTATTAAACGTGTAGACATTTCTGTAGCTATTTGTTGCATTTCTGCGTCATCCCCTTGATGGTGATTTGTGTTATTATAATGCTACTTTTTTCCGATCTTGCACTGTGTTAGCTCTCTATACTGTGTATTTATAATCAATCAAATGAACTTGTTCTGCAGACACTTCACCCGGAGCTAGTAAAGCCTGTGAGAAATGTTTGAGAAGGCCCTGTAACTTTGTTCCTTTAGGTTTGTTATAACCCTTCTGGGTCTCACTGGTGTTATCTCGCCTTTTCTCTTATTCAGCAAATACCTGACGTGTCGCCGACAGGTCGATACACAACACTGGTTCCTCTCTTATTTATTTTAGCTGTGGCAGCTATCAAAGAGATAATAGAAGATATTGTAAGTATTTAATTTTTCATATGTCAATTGCTCAAACGTATATTAATTTTATTTTCTTAAGCTATTTAATTTACAGTATAGGCTCTTTAAAATGCCCATTCAACTTAAAGATGAACGGAATTGCATTTCTGTTCCTGAAGTCAATTTCTAACAGATTAACATTGAGGAATTTTTGGTACAGCACTCTCTTAGGTTTATAATTTACTAATAAAAGAAATACAGTAATTGGCAAGAAGAAAAAAATTGGACTTGAACAATTGAAACAATCTCCAAATTAAATATAAAAGAAGTTTTTAATTTGTATTTTTTATTTTTAAAGTTAAATAGTGTGGTTTTCACCTTATTAGATGCCTTGATTTCTCCTCATTCTATTTTAGTATTCTGAGTTTCCTCTCCATTATCTTGTCTTATTGAAAGACAGTAGCAGTAAGTTTCTATTTTTAGCCTTCCCTGGTAGGAAAGAGGAAGTCAGTTTCCCCTCATAAAATAAATTCCCCCAAATAACTTTAGACCTTTTCCGGATTCTATTTTAACTGTCTTATCCGAAGAAGCCAATATTGGGTTTTATAATGTGGGTTTTTGATGATTTCAATTGTCTTACAGTACTTCTTTGCATGTCTAAAATAACCTCCTGTTGGGCTTCAAAAGAATCAGATTTGGGCCAGGGAGGCTGAGGAAGTCTTAATAAATGCACAGCCCCACATTTCACAAATAGTAATGTTACTTCTACAACCTTACTTCATTAATCTTATTAAAAAGAGAAAAAACATAGATTCACGTGGTCTGCTAGAATTGGAGTGACTGGGTGTTGCATCGATGATCTCAAGGCTCTAAGCATCTAACAGTAGACTCCAAGGCTACATAAAACTGTGTGTGTGTGTCTAAGACACTGTGGTCCTCTTGATTGGTGCTATCCTGCTTGGGCCCACAAGCAGGGAAATTGAAGGAATTCTCCTTCCTTAGCTTGTCCCCACGCACTTCCGTTCTTTAAGTTATGACTGGATTTGGCAGCCCCTGGAGACCAGTCCTCACTATACTTTTTGCCTCTTTCTTTGCCACATGTACTCTTTTCTTTCTGTGTTAAACTAGATTTTTTTCTGGAGCGCATGTGATTCATTAGGCATTGTGCTATTGGTTTGGGGTTTGCTTGTTTATTTGTTTTTTACTCAATAACTTAAGGGTTCTCTACTTAAAGCATGAAGACTGAGTCTGGAGAGATGGCTCAGTAGAGGACCTGAGTTTGCTTCAGAAAGCTCACAATTACATGTAACTTAAGTTTCAGGGGATCTGATATCCTCTTCTAGCCTTTGTGGGCACCTGTACTGATTCGCACACACTCACACAGATATGCAGCTATGCACGTAATTTAAAATATAAATGAGTCTTTTTTAAAAACCACATATAGATGCTCTACCAAAGAGGTTTTTTTTAATACAAAGTTTTTAAAAAAGGCAAAGAAGCTGAGACGTTAAGAGGTCATAGACCTTGCCCAAGAAGGTGGTGAAGTCAAAACTCCATCCCAGGTTGTGCTATCAATATGGAGAGTCACAGCAAGAATATCAGTAATATTCACTGTGCTTCTGGATTCTGTGTACTTGTTCCCTGTTGCTTATGTTTATTTGAACATATAGCACACCTCTCAGGTATTTCTTATTGTTAGGGTCCACAGATCACCCCACAAAAGACCACACTACTCATGTATGCAAAGGCAAGAGTGTTTGTTTCTCGAGAGAAGAATTCCTGCATGTAGGGGTCAGCCACATAACAAACTGGTGATGACCCCCAGAGAAGCTCACAGGCTTCTCCTATAGACAACCAGGAGGGGATTAGGTCATCCTAAACATGATCGGCCAAGCAAGCAGCAGCCACACTAATATGTTTCTGATTGTCTGGGGCTGTAAGTGCCAAATCATGCCTGGTATGCAATATCTCCCCCCCACACTCCCGCCTCATCAGAAACAGAAACTTAACTGAAACTCAGGCCCATGAGAGACTGGGGCCAGGAGAAGCCCACTGTGGCGTCCTCTCAGTGATCTTCCCAGTTTCCAAATGAGAAAGAATAATCAGAAGGGCAAAGTCACTTGCCCGAGGTCAACCCCCGGGAGCCAGAGTTCAATCATGGCAATTTGGATGGAGCCTTGTATGTTAGCCCTCATCATAGCTGCCTCCTCCATCTTCTCTTTGGTTTTATAGCAAAGCTATAATTTCTCTACCTGTGGTATCTAGACACTGTCTTTCAAGATATACAGTAAATAAATTATATTGAAGAAGTATTTTTAATAGAGCATAATGCAATAACAAGATATTATTAGGAAGAAACTAATCAGACAGCTCTCAGGAAATATAACTATTGCATGGTGAGGCAGTAGTGATTTCACTTGACGGAGTTTACTAGTGAACCGTTATTCATAGACACTGGCCATAGGAAGGAATTGTTTAACATGTAGTGTATGTTCAACGATACAATTACAGAAAGTTTGAAATAATATTCCTGAGGAGAGAACAAAAGATGTCATGGTTTAGGTAGCTGGACAAAGAACTATCATGACTTACCATATTTTCACAGAGACTATAAGGACAACAGAAACACAAGGACCCTGCTTAGGTGCCTATCGTTGCTTAGGGTATAAATTAGGATGTCACGTTGTTAATCATATTCAGTATGTCAGTGGCCTCATCTATATGCCTGTTATCTACTTACTGAAAGGCTAGAGACAGGTGGTCCCCAGAGACAGGGAGAGAGTACCCTTGTTCCATGCGGTCACTTGGGGATGCAAACTGAATTGAATCTCTGCTGGGTAGAATGGTGTAGGGTTCGTTGTAGCAGAGAAGGATGGAGGAAATAGCCATGGCACTTCTCAAGTGCTTGGGCCATCAATGTTTACATTGATTACAACACTGTTTGCAGGTGTTAGAACTAATGGGGTGATAAAGAGATGCTGTCTTCACATCCGTGGAAGTATAGAACTAGATGTTTGTGAGGACTAATTATGTCTTGGAGTTGTCTGTGAAGTTGGTATTCAGAACCATAAAAACACTTTTTTTTTAAGCAGAAAAGTATTAAACATTAGTAGGTTTCATTCATTGCAAAATGAATACTTATTCAAAGTCTATGGGATGCAGATACCAAATATCTTAGGTGGGGGAAGGTTGGGGACAGAGAGGCTCTGATGTAAGAATTTTTTGTAGGTGGAAACTAATGTCCAAGGCCACTTTAGTTTCATAAAGTTTCATTTCTTGTTCGATATGAAATGCTTCATTAATTAGCCTTATCTCCATCAGTTAGGAGTCTAACCATTGCCTCTCATAGATGTGTAGGGGGAAGCAAATGTATACCTTCTTTTATTATCTAAATTTACCTCGGACTTAAAAATTCTTGGCCCAAACTTTTGGATCACTTTCAAATTTTCTTGTAATTTTTATTAAGAAAGAAACAGCAACAGAAAAATATTTGGAACTTTACAATTGTATTTCTCTATTGTTAATATAGATACAAAAAGATTTAATTTTTTTTAATTTAAATACTCTTCTAGGAAATTATACTTTCTTTTGGAAGCAATAATATTCCCATGAGGTTGCTTCACCATTACACATGTATTGCGGGTAGTTTGCCCGGAGAAAGACTTGCGGTGTAGATATGTAAGAATCATGATCCTCACAGCGGGACTTCGGTGCTATTTGTAGGTTGCACAGTTCAGTTCATACGTGGATGACCTGAGTCTACTACACTGTCAGCTCTTGCTCCACTGTCTCCAACACAGCGGTGGCTCCGAGGACTGCTGACTCCACAAGTTTCTCTTGGAAAACTTTTTCCACTAAGCTTCTTCAATACCCTGTTTTTCTCAAATGGAAAACTTAGGCCCTTGTGGCATTTGTTCTTAGTTCTCACATGGAAGTGCAAGCCTTGGCTTTCTAAGATAGGATCTTTGAACAAAGGACTCGTCACACTCAACACTTTGCTGCCTTGTTGTCTGAGTCTGGGTGTGTCTTCCTCCATGCTGTAAGTTTAGACAGAAGCCTCGGGAGACCTCCAGTTGAACTACAGATAAGATAGTGACCCCTAGAGTGGCTGCTGGCCACGAGCTTCTCACCTTTCTTCTGGCCTTCTGTTTCTTTTTCTTACTCTTCTAAAATCTTGGTTTATGTAACTCTCCAACCTCACCTGCCTCAACTTAAAAATCACCTGCTCACCATTTAATTTCTCGGGTGCTTCGGGGAGGAAGAAGAATAGAATCTATTACTTGGTGGCACATGGGGGTCCTGTAGAGCAGTGAAGACAAGAACCTGGATTAAAAGGGATGGACGTGCTTGTTTCTAGTTGTCGACAGACATCAGCGCATCTTCAAATTATGGAGGATGTATTCAGCTTAATCAGATAATGAGTTTCACAAAAAGCTGAAAATACTTCAATCCCATTATTAAATGGTAGTTATTATAGATAATTCTCCTGGGCAATCTTCTCCGTGAGTTATTTAAGCAATAGACTAAATCAGACTTTGGCTTCATTTTTTTTTTCTGGTAACGTTAAAATGTTGTTCTACCTATTTGCTATTTAAGAACTTTCTGGGGACCCCAAGCCTGTGCTACTAGGGAGGAGCACTGTATGATGAAGCTGTGAGTGGTCTAACACCCCCCCCCCCCCCCCCCCCCCCCTCTATGAGCGTAAAAAGACAAACCTGGAGAACATAAGTGAAATGACCTTTGTTGGTTGTGAGTACCATTTTATAGCTACCAAACTCGTTCATTTTTTTCACTGAGGTTTTTGTTTTGTTTTGTTCTGAACTTTAGAAACGACACAAAGCTGATAATGCGGTGAACAAGAAACAGACACAAGGTAGGACCTCCATGTCTTTTTTCTTGTGTTTACCGTCTGTGCTCACCATCATAGCCTCAAACTCATTACGTACATATGATTCAGTTCAGAATACTGTATTGTACTGAAACACTTTCTGTCCCAGATCAGATTCCTTCTTACTTTATTAGCAATTATTAGCACAGCACTTAAAACCACAGGAATGATAATTTTTAAAAAGTCGCATTTTAATATATTTAGGTGCTTCCTAGCTATATGCTTCTGAATATATCATTTAAAAGGTCTATAGTATTGTCACTGTGTTAAAAACTATAAAATGGTCACCGGGCGGTGGTGGCGCACGCCTTTAATCCCAGCACTCAGGAGGCAGAGGCAGGCGGATCTTTGTGAGTTCGAGGCCAGCCTGGCCTACAGAGCGAGATCCAGGAAAGGCGCAAAGCTACACAGAGAAACCCTGTCAAGAAAAACCAAAAAAAAAAAAAAAAAAATGCCTTCACTTTATTTGTGAACAGTGTTGGCTGTAGAAAGAAATAATAGAAAATTATCTGAAATTTTGTTACTGGTTTGAAAACCACTCTGAGTTATTCCACACAGGCAGACGAAATTAGCCATCGAAATAAAGCCCATGGTTAAAACCAGGTCAGCTTCTGAATGTGCATATTGTTTTCACAAGGCCTTTTTTTGGTATAGCCCAAACCAAAATGACCTTCAACACAGGCAAAGAAGACCCTGTCTCTCATGCTTTTAAAAAGTGCCTAGAACTTGAAAGCAGACATCTTATGCCATTTCTGAGCTTGCTTCCACAGAGAGACTCCTTTCTCTCTGGAGTTCTCTGGTGAAGGGAGTGGGGTATATTCCAGCGTCAGCTAGTCATTCAACAGTATTTACTTCTGCTCCTATGGGGAGGCCTTGTGGCAGGGGTTCTCAACCTGTGGGTCACAGCCCCTCTGGGGGGTTGTTTATCAGGTATCTTGCATATCAGATAATATTACTATTCATAACAGTAACAAAATTGCAGTCATGAAGTCGCAATGAAACAATTTTATGGTTGGGGGGGTCACCACACCATGAGGGAACTATATTAAAGGGTCACAGCATTAGGAAGGTTGAGAAGCACTGCCCTATGGGAATTCATTCCCTCCTTCTCATCACTTCCTACCAAAGGCCTCATCTGCTAGATATTTTATATATTTGAGGAGGGTGTATTTATTAGCCTAAAATATTTAGAGTATCTACTGAAATATAAGAGAAGATGAAATGAGAATTTTAGCTTTGAAGAGCTTGCAGCCTATTTGTTAAGCTACGTGCATGTGAAAAAAGAGCATGCCTCGTACAATATTAGAGATTTGGGTAGAAGATGAAGGATTGGGCTGTGCGGTCTCAGTGACTCATTAGATTGTTGTGGCAAATAGTATTTTCCGTGTCCGATGCCATAGAAACCCAAAAAGAAAGAAAATCTTGGAATACCTTGAGCTAGGTCTTGAATTTGGGGAGGACTGTTGATGAACAGAGAGATGTAGGGGTGATGTTTTGCCTGTGGGTTGAGTAGAAAAGGGGAAGAGAAGACAGCCTGAGAAAGAAGAAAGACAGCTGCTGGGTTGCTGGACTGAGCTATTATTAGAGTGTCAGGTGTCCAAAGGAGAGCCATAGCCGAGGAAAACAGACACATGATTTACAGGATGGGCTCGTCAAATGTTATGAGACCCCAAATGCCAGGCAAAGGAGACTCCAGCTTTCCTTGTGTGTTCTCAGTGGCTATGGCTAAGATTTATGAGTCAAGAAAGAAGCCGAGGGAACATGTGGGGTCAGGATGGAGAGCAGAAAGGACCACAGGAGAGGGACACGGAGCTGCTCCAGGAGTTTCGCTGCAAAGGGCAATCACAAGGATGAAAGGGGGAATATCTAGATGTTTGGGGTGCTGGTATTTCTGACAACGTGCAGCTCTTGCCTTTGTGATCACATTGTGTAGAATAGATAGTGGAAGCTTTTGGAGCACAACTATGCAAGTACTTTTCGCCCCTTTGCATGGAAACTGTAGTCTTTTGCAAGCTTTGAGGGACAGCTGTCATAACGGTATGATTTTCGGTCAGCATACCTTCTGCCTGAAGGACGCTGATTTCTTACATCCCCACTTCCCAAAATGTTCCCTTTGGGAAGAACATTCTTTGTGGATTCTTCCTGGGTTTTTTCCATCCTCTGCATGGGGTTGCAGGATTCTCTCTCTCCATCTTCCCCACTAAGTATAAATGAGAATCTCTTAGAAAATGAAATATAAGGAGTTGGCTACAGAAACCAGGTTAGTCAGCAGAATACTTGGAAATCCTGTATCCAAGAAATCAAGTTGGTGCTTGAAGTTGTTTCCTGGATGATTGGCTAACCTCTGCCTGGTTTGGAGCACTGGTACTCCTGGTTTGGCAGATGATGGGAGATAACAAAACTGTTCGAACAGGATGCTGTCTGCTGTCAGATAACTTAGATTACTTAATATGAGAGCCATCTGCTGTCATTAGAGTTGAGTGAAATTCGATTTGCTTTCCTGAACCGAGGCAGTGGTCGGTGTGTGGGAGGGAGAGGAGGATATTTATGACAGGTAATTAATTCTGACAGAGATTTAAAGTATTAAGCTTAGATTTTCTAAATGTTTGCCAAGACGGCATAATGCATGAGAGGACGCCTTTTACTCCAATGCCAGGATTCACTCTTGGGTATTCCTACTCAAAGGAATGTTCTCTCGGATTTTGTGTTAAGACACTAGAAAGCCTCCCCCACTCTGTCATCCTAGTCATCCCTAGAGACTGCAGAAACAAAAACATCATCATTTATTTCCAACATTTTTAGCCACTTGGCTATGGATTGGTGCCTGTCTGTCACCTCATTTTTACCAACTAAATTATGGAACTTGGCTCCAACTCAGAACTTTACAACTAGGCTTTACATTTAAGCTTGTCCTCAATATTTTTTGGGAGAAATGCCACTTTTTGCCTTAGAGATCCGTATGTTGGTTAAGCAGATGGCTTAGTGATCTGGCTAATGTAAGTTATATATCATTTTCCAAGAACCTAGTTGCCGAGAAGGGGCAGGGCATGTATTGATGCTAACAGGTCCAGGTACACACGAGTCCGGGTGAGCTTTGTGGTCCATCCTCGACCAACAGTGGTGGCTGCGTTTCTTTATATCTGTGTGCTGCTGTGGCAATGGTTTGTACAGAGGAGATGGGGGGCATTGCAGAGGACAGGGCCATCTCTTGCTTGCCTCTAGATTTCCAGTAGCTTCCAGCCTAGGGTCCTGTCTTAGCAGGTGCTGCACTCACTTGCCTCTGGGCTTGTGTGCGTGCGCATGCATGCGTGTGTGCGAGTGTGTGTGTGTGTGTGTGTGTGTGTGTGTGTGTGTGTGTCCGTTCTCTAGAAGAATACTTGACTATAGACAACAAAGGGAGAATAGGGAGACTGAGAGTGCAAGGAGCTTTCTTGAGAATTTGTGATCTGGGGTGAGAACAAGATGAAAAGCAGTAGATTTTATATATATATATTTATATATATATATATATATATACACACACACACACACATACATACGTGCATATCTCTATCACTGTGTTCTGGTACTGTATAGGCACGAATCAAATATTAACATGGTGGGAGCTCTCACACTTCCTTACCTTCACTGTGAGGCATTTCATCATCAGCATTGCCCTAGGTTTACTTCCCACGAACACAGTATCCATTTATCACTTTCATTGTTCAAAGCCCAGCACATGGTCATACTTGACTGCCTCGGTTTTCCTTGCATCTAAATTCACCTCTACTTCCTCTGATTTCTTCTTTCAGCCTCCGTTTTCCCTGAACACACACACACACACACACACACACACACACACGGGGCAGTCTCTCCCTGTCTTCCCTGAACTGGGTTGTTTTCGCCAAGCTTACCTCTGTGGTCTATATACTTGACATTGTTACTGTACATTGAATCCAATCCCCACGTGAATTTATTGTGGTGGTTCTGCTCATTCTCTCTTTAAATTGTAAAACTGTTCTTCCATTTTCTATGGAATGCTGTGAGAATTTCAAGTAAAATGGCTGTCTTATGTAAAACCATGGCATGGAGGACTGGGGAAAGATCGAGCTTGGATGCAGACTAAGGCAGTTGGGGTAATTTGTAAGTTCCTAATGAATAGAAGTGCTGTTTTAAAACCCCAGGTTTGGACATACTCCCTAAAGGATGCTGTGCATATGTCCAGCAAGTGAAGTGTGGGAAACAGAGCCACCTGCTGACCACCTGGCTTGGTTCTGTAGTTGGATGGAAGCCAACGTTACTAGAGTTAGTTTTCATAATACCTTCTCTTACTATGATAGTAGGTATGTTGTGGAAAATATGCCTCAGTTTGATGAACTTTCTCTGCAATTTAACTTTGTAGAAAAGGCAACATGAAAGCCTTGTAACCTCGGCACACTGGCTTTTTAAAGATTTATATATTTTATTGTATGTGTATGAATGTTTTACCCATTTGTTTGTATGTACACCATGTGTGTGCCTGGTGTCTGTGGAGGTCAGAAGAGGGCATTTGATTCCCTGGAACTGAAGTTGGGATGATTATAGACCACCAACCCGGGTCCTTTGCAAGAGCAACAAGTGCTCTAAACTGATGAGCCATCTCTCCAGCCCCTCTAATCTAGGCACACTGTAAACATCACAGACTAACTGACCCCCACCTAGAATTTCCTCCTCAGTGCTGCATAGTCTTTTCGGTCGTGGAAGTGAGGTGGTATTGTCAAGAGCACTAGCAAGGCCCTGGGGTGCATGCAGTTGGTAGTTGCTTACCTCCCGCTGGAAACCACTTGACTTTTAAAGTGCTCTGTAGAAAAGGCATTGAGGTGTTGTTTGGGTAATTCAATCTGAAGTGACCCACTAACAGGGCAGAGTCCATCTGCTTCAGTTCACTTCAGAGCTGGACTTAAAATAGCACCAATTCACTGGCCTGTTGAAAAGCGGAGTAGTACCTTCTGTCTCACTGAGGGCTCCCCACATACAAACCATCCCGGGAGCCTGAACATGCACCTTGCCATGTAGACAGCAGCTTCCCTGTATACAGTTCTTAGATGGGCCTGTGTCCTGCGGCTGAAAGTGATCCCTGTGGATAGCCTCAATAACTTCAGACATCTCAAAGATTGGTAATATCTTCAGATCATTTTGAATGTCTTAGGAGTGTGTAAACGGAGCCCATTGGAAGTCCTCCACTGTAACTCTGGATAGGGAGGTGGTATTTATTTGTGGAGAAATGCAGCCCGGATTGTGTTTCATGTCTCCCATAAATCAAAAATGTACACAGAGAAACAAAACCCACTGAGGAAATTTAGGAGCACAGTTCAAT
>CABHPQ010138920.1:0-18079 GCA_902168405.1 Peromyscus aztecus
TTTAAAATAAATATGTAAATATTTATTTGGTTTGCCATGAAATGACTATGCAATATCTTCATGAAAATAAAAAGCAGTAACAGTTTCATAAGCAGAATATACAAGCCTCAGTAAACAAGTGGGTGTGTATGTTTTAGAGGGCAGAGAACTCTAGCTGGATTGAGAAGGGTGCTTAGAAGAAGGGACTCTGATAAATGCTTGTAGAAGTGCAATTCCTGTGGGAAGAAATGCCAGTGATGTTTAGTTAAGTTCAATTTTGATCCTGTAACTAAACGTACTTATTTACAAATCAGTTTTTGTTAAGCTTCTGGGTAAACTTGTAGCTTTTAAATACTGAATTTATGCCACAGTAATGAAGAAATTAGAACTTCTCCAATGATAATTCTGTTGGCAATTCAATCATAAGTGGGAAAGTTTATTTCTTTCCTAACTTCCTAAAGGTAATTGTTTAAAATCTTTAATTTGATATTTCTAATCTTTTTTATCCAAGTTAGGTTGCTATTAACAATAGTTTAAAAATTAACTATAGTACAATATAAAATAGACTAGACATTCACGATAATAACAAACATTTTAATAGATTCCTCCCATTTACTTATGTTAGTCCAAGCTATATTTAAAAATAGATATCATTCTTATTCAAAAGCAAGACAGAATTAGCCACCATATTATCTGTTGCATATGTTTATAGTAGGTACAGTGACAGATGCCTGCAGTACCAGCACTCTGAGGTAGGGTTGCTATGACTTCAAGATCAGCCTGGGCTAAATATGGAGTTTGAGGCCACCCTAGTACATAAACTAAGACTCAGTCTTAAAGGAAAACAAATAATAAACCAAATGAAAGCATGTATTTATTATCACACCACCTATCCTAAGTATGGCATAAAATATGTGAATATATATTGGTATTAGAGGTTATTTTTATTAGAACCACTGGTAACATATCAATCATTTGCTACATGTCTACACATAGCTAACTCCATCGTCAGCTGTGTACCTTTTGTGTTTTTGGAACCAGGATTGGAGAATGATGGCAAGAATTGGAAGGTATTTTTCTTTTTCATCTTGAATGTAGCAGGAAAATAGTGTTTCAAATTAAACTTTCAAATACCTACCATCTACAGAATTCCTCTGTGGTTCCAGGCATATTTAGTAGCACTTTTAGCAGACAATCAGATATCAAATCATGCCAGAGGTCTGTGAGTTTTGTCATGATAGCTCAAGACCCTTAAAGTCGGCCACAAAAGTCTGAAGCTCTCATGGTGCATCCACGTATGTGTAGAATGTTTTATTAAGATGAGCATAGAAGGTGTGCTTTGTGTGCTCAAGAAACATTTTGGAATTAATTTATGGTTAAAGATGAATTTAATGACATAATAATACATGTAAGTAATAACTGATTACCATGCCACTAAAAACATTTATAATCAGCATGTGAGCAAGAAATGTTTCTAGAGATGAAATAAGAGGGAGCAATCAGGCAAGTTTTGACTCTCTTCATAGTGGCAGAGGCAGAGAATACCATAAGTCCACCCTGTACTGAGAAAGAAATAGATACCTCCATGAACAAGAGCAGATATGGTCATCCCAACGATGAGAAACAGCATTTGAGAGTTGAAGAGGTGGCTGCTTCAGAGCCCTGAAATCTTAAAGGCAGAAAATATAAACTGAACTTTATGCGTAAGAATATACATTTTAGATGGCCAACAGAAAATGAACTTAGTGGCATCCTTGGAAGAAGGTTCTTATTTCATAATCACATATAAGGACTTTTTTTTAAATTTTATCTTATTTTTTATTTTTTTTATTTTATTTATATATTTTTCTCTCTTTTTTACCCCACAGGTCCTTTGGATATATATTATGGCTTCCAGTTTAGTGTTTTTATGCGATTCCAGAGTGTGAGAACGAGTGGGTCTCTGCATCTGTATCTGTTTCCTGTGCCTTTTCTTAGGCTCTTTTCCTTCTGTTTGTTTTGTCCTATTCAGATGTGTTAGCTTTTGTTTTATCTTCTTTTATTCTAGTCCCTTAGGAACCAGTTGTCTTTTCTAATGAGAAACAGAAAAGGGGTGGATCTGGATGGGAGGGCAGGTGGGAAGGAACTGGGAGGAGTAGAGGGGAAACTTATTAAGATATATTATGTGAGAAAAAATATCTACTTTCAATAAAAGGAAATTATATATACATACTTTTAAAATTCTTTCTATATTTAATTATCTTTGACCTTTTCTTCCTGGATGTGTGTATCTATAGCATATGTGTGCCTGGTGCCTTTGAGGTCAGAAATGGGGGTCAGATGCTCTAGAATTGGAATTATAGGTGGCTGTGTGCCCACCACAGGGTTCTGAATTGGAACCTAAGTCCTCTGAAAATCTGCAAGTTTTTTTGCCCACTAAACCAACTCAGATTGTTAACAAAAGAAACTTAATAGATACTTTTAATTTTAAGCAAAAAAAAAGATTTCCCAAGTTAGTATAGTATTATACTTATCAAGAGTGTAATTTTCTTAACATATTTAAAGGGTTCTATAATATTAAGAAACTGATCTTGATCTGAGGATCTTTTGAGATAGCACATCTCAGAACAAGGGAAAATATACCCCTTGTACAGATCATTTTCAGACAGCTAAGTGATTGTGTGACTGACTCTATAGAGTCATATTCCTTTTGCTTTGCACTGAACAATTAATACTAAGCCATATTCCAAGAGAAATTGGTACAGCCTCTGAAAACGTCTCTGCCCCAAGCAGTAGACCGTCACTTAATGATCAATTTTGTTTCCTAAAATACCATTTCACAAATTTGAGCAGGTGGAATGGGTGCTACTCTCTGAGAGTTTAAAGAAAAAGTAAACTACATCAACTTTAAGATTTTTTTCCTGCCAGTCATTGCCATTATATTAATGTCATTAACAACCTTCAAAAATATGTATAATGCAGAATTCCTTAAGCACTTTTATAGTATTATCCGACTTCACAGACCCTCTAACTTATGAAACACAGCTTGCAGGGCTTAATTTCTTGCTTAGGAGTTTTGTTTTATTGCCTAACTTTTTATGTACAATTGTCCATGTCAGTCCAATATGGGCAACAATTTAAGTTCCGTATCTCCAACCAACTCCAAAGATGGTGACTGGATTGTATCTTCTCTGGAGTGCCCATATATAGTAGGCATACATCACCCTCCTTCATGGAAGCTGAAATTTGCAGAGATGCAAATTACATATTAAATTTCTTGCCTAACACACAAAAGACCCTAATCCAGGACACTCCAGATCCTCATGGTAATGTCTGGTGCATTTGGAGATACCCAATGCCCACTGTCACATAATAATAGACAGGCTTTGTTCTTTCAGTTGTGTGTGTGTATGCCTTCTTTCTCTCCCTATTTGGTTTATTATTCCTGAAGCTGCCTTTTAGTTCATTAAGTTTTCACTGATCATCCCCCTAAAAAAATCTTAGCTATAAACCAGTGCAATCTTAGCATGAATTGATTATTTACTCAGCTAGTTTTGTACTTAGAAAAGTAATATCACCAATTTGTTAATATATTATTTAAAAATTCTTAGTAAATTAGTCATATTGCAAACGATAACCTCTGAAGTTACAATATATTTATATTTTTACAATTCAAGGTATTGTAGGCCATGGTGAAAACTTGGAGTAAAAACCTTAGAGTTAATTAAATACTAGGATTAAAGATAAGTCTTGGTGGAATCAACTTTAGAAAGGAGAATGCCAAGGACTTAAATAGTACTATTTCAAAGGTCATAGTGAATTTGCATTTTGTTCAAGTTTACTTATTTGATTCAAATTTATAATCAGTTATATAGGTAACTGGGATTTAAATTTTTCCAAAAGGCCTGTGTTTTAATGGTTTGGTCCTCTGCTTATGTTCCTATGAGCTACTATAAGCTTTAAAGGATGAGTTGTTCAGAAAAAAGGAGCTGGACTTTAGTCCTTTTTTCATATCTTTCTTTGATTTTATCCGATAGGAAGGACAGCTACTATGTACTGTATCACTAGAGACCTATGTTACCAGGCCAACAATCCACAGATTTAACCTTTGAAAGCATGGCTAAAATGATTTCTTCATAGAAGCTGATTATTGTAGATGCTTTTTCACAGTTATGACTGAGCAATATTAACAGGAAAGAAGGAAACAGATTCAGAGAGGGAGGCTCTGTGATAGTTTGAATGACTTGGGTAAACTAAAGTTAAGGGTACAGCTGAGAGAGAAACTGAGTCTTGTCACTGGGTACCATCCCACCATGGTAACACAAATCTTAAAGGGTCTTATTAATAAAAAAAAAAAAAACCTGAGAGCCAGGTATTGGGGTGAATTCTGAAATATCAGAGAAGCAGAACAAGCCACAGGTAACCTCACCTCACCAACTTCTCAGCCAATCCTGTTTTCTCAACTGGAAGCCTCTGAGTCGTCATCTGAATGGATCTCAACTGAACTGCTGTTAAAAGCCTAAAAGCTTAAAAGCCTCTAGTTCCTGGTTTTATATATCCTTTTGCTTCCTGTTATCACTTCCTGGGATTAAAGGTGTGTGTCTTTCCCAAGCAAGACATGAGATCTCAAGTGCTGGGATTAAAGGTGTGTGTCACCATGCCTGGCTGTTTCCAGTGTGGCCTTGAACTCACAGAGATCCAGATGGATTTTTGTCTCCCAAGTGATAGGATTAAAGGTGTGTGCTACCGGGTTTTTCTGGCCTCTATGTCTAATCTAGTAGCTGTTTTGTTCTCTGACCCTCAGATAAGTTTATTAGGGTACACTATATCAACCACACCATTTTCATTGAATTACTGGTCCTAGAGAGAGGAGAGAAAACAGATGTAGAAGCATACCTAGTATACTTTGAAATGACCAAGAATTCTGTGAGCATAAACTTGAATTTGAGACTCTCCAGTAACCAAGTTTAGGGTATATGACAAACCAACTTGCACCTAATACAAAGGACTTCAAAGACAAATGGAGTATTTCACTGATGCAATCAGACAAAATTCACAACACTGTAAATGTACTTCAAATTTAATGATTTATATAACCTTCCTCTGTTCTTTGATAATCATGCAGAAAATGGAAACTCTATTCATACGTGATATGTGTTAATGTTATTTTACAAGATCAAATCAGCTTTCAGATATTATCTTCTCTTTGCCAGTATGGTAACCTAGTGTGATATTTGACCTTCCATTATTCTAAAATGGTACCTTGTGCTATGAAGACATTCCTCAAAAACATTAAGTATATAGTTTATCTCTGAAATATAGCATCTAGTCCCTGGCCAAAAAAATAATGTAAAAGTAAAGACTTGAAACTCTTTCCTATTAGGGTGGTGTGTGGAGGTTTCCACAGTGCACTCATGCTCTGTGGGGAAGACATTTGGGGAATGGGAGTGGAAGTGTTGATTTTCTTCTTAAAAGGCTTCCCAACTCTTCCCTACTTCACTGAGAATCAGAAACTAAATCATCTATGAATCTATGGCCCACTCTGCTATCTACACCAGGCCAGCAGCAGCCTCACTCTTTGATATTTTCATTTTCTCCATCTGCAGTGCCTCAAACAGAAGCCCCATTTTTACTATCTTTTGCTGGTACAACTACCACAGCCTCCTGAATGGTTTTGACTTCTTCCTGTTTTCCTGCCTACTAGAAGCCTATGTTAACCAGACCAATTAGCCATGGACTTTAACCTCTAAAACCATGACCACAAAAAAATGTCTTCATAGAAGATGATTATTATTATTATTATTTTGTGTGGATGCTTTTTCACAGTTCTGACAGAGTAATATTAACAGGAAAGATAGAAACAGGTTCAAAGATGGAAACTAGTTCCTATTCAGCAAGTCCTAAGAGGACTCACACAAAACTATGAATCTCATTTTCTGTGATGTGGAGAACGTATTAATATGATCACGTGGTTTTTAATGATGTTGAATCTAGTTCTATGTCTGGAGCAAATTCCCTTGTCCCTCATTTGGACATGTTTATACTACTATTATGACTCAACTAAATGACCACTCTTTCAAGACATTTTCATTGATCGATTGCCTATTCTATGACATGTAGGCATTTTGTGTTTCTTAAAACAGTAGCATACACAAAGGCTCTTTCCAATTAAATAATTATTTTATTGATTTGTAACATGTATAAATACAAATTTGTCAGGTTTGTTTGTCATATATTTGTAGTAAGCCTTATTTTATCCATTTATAAAACAGAGTTAACAATGGAATCATTGGTGGACATATAATAGGATACTTCAAGTAGTGTGATTTACATTACCAAATGCAGGAAAAGCTCAGTAGTGTTGGATGTTATGGTTTTGTTCTCTACCACATCCCTTACACACAGAAGATTGCTCAAAGCACAGGAAGAGCATTGTCTGCATGTAAGGAAGGAGCAGAGGGTTATGGAGAGAGCAGCTGGGAGATGGGGAGCTCCAGATACCTGATTTCTGGTGACTTAGCTCAGAGAAAAGATAGGACGAGAACACTTCAGAGACAAGTGAAAAGAAGAAAGTGGAAGTAGATTTTTGACTCAGAGGGTTTTGTTCAGATTAAGCTTAATATTGCCAAAGGAGCCAAACAACCTGAATGTCACACCTGCAAGAACCCCCCACATTTCAGTCAGTATTATCATCAGAGATATTTATTTAACATTAATTAATTCATCCATTACACGGAGGTAAATTGTTCAACAGCACATTATTTAGGATATATGATGTAGCTATTTACTACAGATAACTTTGGTAGAGTTATAAGCTCATCACAGGTTTCCTGTTTGATAAGCAGTAAGTTTGTTTAAAAAAGAAATCAAACATAAAAAGAAAATATAGATTACTTTTAAGGGAGAAGGGGAGATAAAGAGAGTCAGGGACATTCAAAACCAAACTTCAAAACCTTCATACTCTTTTTATAAGGAAGCCTTATTACTCATCATTTGTGTGTCTAGTCTTTGGACCAGATGTATATGGAATTGACTACTTTCAAACCTTGTGACCACACAATCACCTTAATGCAACCTCAGGTTCTGAAGGTTACATTGAGTACTATGGAAGTGTGCTCAATTTTATCCCTGTTGTTCTGAATGAACCAATCTTTCATGAAGCAATTTCTCTATCTGGAAAATAGTAGTATAACTAATTTAGATGGAGGATTCCAAAAACGTGATTTTTAAGCATATTTTTAAGATAAGAGATACCATTTTAGTTATTGATAATAACAAAAATGATATGAAATATAAATATAAATGCTATCACCTCAGAGCATTTTATTTTCAACAATGAGCAGTTAAGTTGGTTAGGGTAGCTTATTCCTACTATCCCAGAACTTGAAAGTTTATAAGGCAAGAAGGTTATAAGTAGAATAGATATTCCAAAGCTAACAGGAAAATGCCCATAAGCCTTCAACTCTACACTAAAAAAAAATAAAAAATAAAAAATAAAAACTACAGGCATGGGCACCTAAAGAATACTGGGAATGGGAGAGGTAGAAAAACACCTTGGGAAAAGCACACCAATTGGTTATCCAATACCAAATGGTCAGGCTGAAAACATACAAGTAATCTTATACAAACTGAGCAAGTTATATCTGGGACTCCGTGTGTGTGTGTGTGTGTGTGTGTGTGTGTGTGTGTGTGTGTGTGTGTTAGCAATTAATGAAAAAAGTAGCTGTGAATGAGCAAGAAGGGGTATATGGCTCTTTGGCTCAGCCACCAACTCCCTCAAGCACTCCTTGGGAACCCACTGGCTACTGTGGCCAGGAAAAAATGTTGGCAATCTTCTTTCTCCTTCCTCTCCTCCAATTCCAGTTTCCCAGTCTTGCTTCCACCTTTGTAGCAGAAAATCTGCTGTGACCTCTCCTCCATGTCTGCTTCCATTCTCAGGGGTATATGCAGACCCAAGTGGCACACCCAGATTTTTTGTTCCCTGCTATCAACCTTACCAGTTCCCTCCTCTACCAGCCAATCCCTCTTTCTTGGTGTCAGCTCCCAATACTTAGAAACAAATTTTACACAGGACCCCCAGTAGCCACACCTGAAATGATCTCAGGGTCATTCTTTATCAGGCGAGCCACAGCCTCCACACTCCTAAGGACAGGAGAGAGCAACAGAAACCAAGGAATGGAATGCCTATCCAATGAACACAAGACCAGATATCAGCACCAAGAATTATAATCACTCCAAACCCGATGCCTAGACACTAGCATAAAAAGAACAGTCAGTAACAGACAAGACTGTATGTCTTCACTTAAGCCTAACAATCCACTATAGTAGGCCTTTGGATATGCAAGGTAACTGAAGCATAAGACAAGTACTCAAAATAATTATTAGGAATATGATCAAGGACCTTCAAGAACACAGAAATAAATCCATTAATGAAATCTATAAATAGCCAAATAATGAGTGTGATCAGACAAAAACTATTCAAGATATGAAAGTGGTAATGGACTCAATAAAGAAAACCCAAACTGAGGGAAAATTTGAAATGAAACACTTAGGAATTCAAGCAGGTATCTGAGAGGCAAGCCTTACCAACAGAATACAAGACATGAGGCAATGAGTACAAGATAGAAAAAATTGTTATCTTGGTCAAAAAATGTTAAATCTTAAAGAATCAAGGCATAAAACATTCAGAAAATCTAGAATACTAGGGAAAATATGAGTTCTACTAATAATAGAAATAGAGGAAGGAGAGGAAACTCAAGTCAAAGGCATAGAAAATTATTTTCAACAAATTCATAGAAGAAAATTTCCCCAACCTAATAAAAAAGGTGATTTTCAAGATTTAAGAAGTATACAGAATACCAAAGGAACTGGATCAGAAAACCAACTCCTCACAGCATACTATAATCAAAACACTAAATGTATAAAACAAAGAAAGAATACTAAAAGATTCAAGGGAAAATGATCAAATAAAATATGAAGGCACATTTATGAGAATAATACTTGACTTTTCAATGGAGACACTAAAAGCCAGAAGGGTCTGGATGAATGTTCCACAAATTTTAAGAGACCACAGATAACAGCCCAATCACTATACCCAGGAAAACCTTCAGTCTCAATAGATGGAGAAAGAAAACATCCAACCATAAAACCTAATTTAAGTAGTATCTATTGACAAATATAGCTCTATAAAATATTCTAGAAGATAACCATCAATCTGAAGAGGTTAATCTCATCCAGCAAGGAATAAATAACCTCAGACAAGCAAATCAAAAGAATTTGGGTAAAACCTATACCACAACAACATTATTAATAGGGATCAACAAACATTGCTTATTGATAAGTTTCAATATCAATGTTCTGAATTCCCCAATAAAAAGACACAGACTAACAAAACATATCAAAAAAAAAAAAAAGGATCCAACCTTCTGCTGAATCCAAGAAACAGACCTTGACATCACAGACAGAAAATATTCAAAGCAAAGGGACCTAAAAAACAAGCCCGCTCTGGGTAGTGGTGGTGGTGGTGGCGGCGGCGGCGGCGGCGGCGGCGGCGGCGGCGGCGGCACATGCCTTTAATCCCAGCATTTGGGAGGCAGAGGCAGACAGGTCTTTCTGAGTTCAAGCCCAGCCTGGGCTACAGAGTGAGTTCCAGGAAAGGCTCCAAAGCTACACAGTGAAACCCTGCCCCCTCCACAAAAAAAAAAGCCTGTGTAGCCATTTTAATATCTGACAAAATAGACTGCAGATAAAAACTATTCAGAAGAAATGGGGAAGGATATTACATGCTCATTAAAGGAAAAATCCACCAAAAGGATATTGCAACTCTAAACATCTATACTACAAACACAAGAGCACCCAAATTCATAAAAGAAACACTGCTACAGCTAAAAGCACATACTGACCCACACTCAGTAATAGTGGTTGACTTCAATACCCAAATTTCACCCATAGACAGATCATCCAGACAAAAACTAAACATAAAAATGCTAGATCTAAATGATGTCATAGACCAAATGAACCTAACTGAAATTTTCAGAACATTTCACCCCAATACTAAAGAATAAACCCTCTTCTTAGTAACTCATAGAACTTTTTCAAAATCTTGCCACATACTGGGAAAAAATGGAAATCTCAATAGATATAAAAAAATTAAAATAATACCTTGCATCCTCTTTGATTGCCATGGATTAAATCTGGATAGAAACAACAGAGAGCTTACAAATTCATGGAAATTGAACAACCCACTGGTGAATGAAAAATAGGTCAAGATAGATATTAAGAATAAAATTAAAGACTTTTTAAAAAGTGAATGAATTTGAAAGCACAGCTACCCAAACTTATGGGACACAATGAAAGTGACTCTTTGTTTGTTTTTCAAGAGAGGGTTACTCTGTGTAGTTCTGTCCTGGATCTCGTTCTGTAGACTAGGCTGGCCTTGAACTCACAGAGATCCACCTGGCTCTGCCACCCAAGTGCTAGGATTAAAGGCAAGCTCCACCACCACTCTGCTTATGAAAGTGGTCCTATGAGGCAAGTTCATAACACTAATTGTCCACATAAAAATAACTGGAGAGATCTCATAATAGTAACTTAATAGCACTTCTGAAAGTTCTAGGGGAAAAAAGTAGAAGAAATAAATCCAAAAGGTGTAGGCAGTAAGCAATATCAAACTCAGAGCTGAAATCAATGAAACAGAAACAAAAAAAAGACAATATAAAGTTACAATAAAACAGAGTTTGTTCTTTAAGCAAGAACAAATTGACAAAAGAAACAAACAATATTGACAAAACCTTAGCCAAATTAACTAAAAGGCAGATAAAGAAGATACAATTAACAAAATTAGAGATGAAAAGTGGGACATAAGAGACACCAAGGATATTGAGTATCATAAGAACATACTTTGAAAACCTGTTTTCCACCAAACTGGAAAATCTGAAAGAAGTGGATACTTTTTTCATATATAGCACTTACTGTCAAGAAAAGATAAGCAATTTAAGCAGACCTATAACCACAAGTAAAGTAGAAGAAATAATTAAAAGTCTACAAACCAAACAAGGGCCAGGATTACATGGATTTAATGCAGAATTCTACTAAACTTTCAAAAAATAATTAATGCCAAAGCTCCTCAAATTATTACACAAAGTCGAAACATGAGGAACATTGCCCAGTTCTTTTTACAAGGCCACAGTAACTCTGATACCTAAGGTGCATTAAGACCCATCAAAGAAAAAATTAAAATAAATTTCCCTTTTGAACATAAATGCAAAATTCTCAATAAAATGCTTGCAAACTGAATCCAACAATAGGCAAAAAACCATCATCCAGCATGATCAAGTAGGCTTCATGCCATAGATGCAGGGATGGTTCAACATATATAAATTGATAAATGCAATCTGCAGACTGAAAGAAAAAAACAACACATGTTCATCTCAATAGATACAAAAATGTCTATGAAAAATTGCAACACCACTTCATGAAAAAAGTTATGGAGAGTTTAGGGATACTAGGGAAATATCTCAAAATAATAGAGCCAATTTGCAGCAAGCCCACAGCCAACATCAATCTAAATGCAGGCAAGCTCAAAGCATTTCCACTAAAACCAGAAGCAAGACAAAGTTGTCCACTCTCTCCATACCTATTCAATATAGTACTAGAAGTTTTAGCTATAGCAATAAGTCAACTGAAGGATATCTAGGGGATACAAATAGCAAGGGAAGAAATCAAATTGTCCTTATTCACAGATGATATGATTGTATACTTAAGTGACTCTAAAAATTCTATCTGGAAAATTATAAACTGATAAACACTTTTAGCAAAGTAGAAGACACAAAATTAACACACAAAAAATCAGTAGCCTTCTTATGTACAAACAGACTGAAAATGAAATCGGGGAAACAACCTTTCACAATAGTTTCAAACAATATAAAATATCTTGGGTTAGCTCTAACCAAGCAAGTGAAAAACTCGAATGATAAAAAATTTAAGACACTGAAGAAAGAAACTGAAGAAGATCTCAAAAGATGGAAGGATATTCCATGTTCATTTCAGTAAGATTAATATAGTAAAAATGGCATTGTGTCTAAGCATAGATTCAATGCAATCCCCATAAAAATTCCAAAACAATTCTTCATTCTTCACAGATTTTTTTTAAAGGACAATTCTCAGCTTCACACACACACACACAAAAAAAAAATAGGATAGCTGAAACCATCTTAAACAATGAAAGAACTGCTGGAGGTATCGCCATCCCTGATCTTAAATCTTACTGCAGAGCTATAATAATAAAAACAACATGATAATGACATAAAACTGGTACACTGATAAATAAAATTGAATTGAAGACCCAGACAGAGTAGAGGAACTCTCATCTATTGCTGGTGGGAATAAAAACTTGTATACCCACTACAGAAATCAGTGTGCTAATTCCTCATGAAGATGAGAATAGACTACTCCAAGATCCAGCTATAGTACTCTTTACCATATTCCCAAAGGACACTTCATCCTACTGTATAGATATTATCCAACTATGTTCATTGCTGCTTTATCCATAACAGTCAAAAATTGGAAACATACTAAATATTTGTCAATGGATGAATGGATAAAGGAAATGTAGTATATTTACACAATGTCATATTACTTGGCTGTTTAAAATGAAATTTGCAAGAAATTGGATGGAGCTCGAAAAAAAAATCATCCTGAGTGAGGTAATCCAGTTACAGAAATACAAATATGTAATGTATTTGCTCATATGTGGATTTTAGCTGTTAATTCTTTGATGAGCAAGCTACAATCTGTATAACCATAAGAGTTACATATTGAGTAAGGGAATGGGTGTTGGGGTGAGGGATCTCCCTAGGAAGGGGAAATAGAATGGATAGCTATGGCTGGACACAGAAGGACAGGAATAGGAGGATCAAACGGGGAGGAAGAGGTAAGAGGGGCACAAGGGAGGAAATATGGGGAAGAACTGATAAAACTAAAGACAATTTGTGGAGTCATATTGAAAAACATGTACATGTATGAAGGCGATCTGAATGAAATTCTCACACAGCAGGGCAGACATAGCCCCAGCAGGACATATCCTGTTGCCTAATGGAGCTTCTACTGCCAGGAAAGTTACGACTAATTGATTCATTGGACAAAGGGGCTCCATGAGAACCCCAAGCAATCTAGGATTGGTTGTGCTCCACAAACTGACAGTAAGTTCCTATTGCTGGAGACAACACCAATATAACTAATTGAACATGCAGAAGTTGAGCTGGAACTGGTGCCTATCTGGAATCTTCACCTTGAGGATCTAGTGTTCGTGGTACTTGAAGATCCTCTGTATCCTACCAAAGGAGAAAGGTAAACATCAACCCAGTTACAAAGTCTCTGATCTACAATGATGACCTGCCTGCAAGATACACTTGTGTAATAGTGACACAAAGCTTGTGGGGGTAACCAACCAACATCTTGTTTGACTTAAAGCCCACTAGATGAGATAGAACTCACACCTGAAAATGTTCATGTGGTATAGAACCAGTGATCAGATTGGCCAAGGACCTAGAGGAAAATCAGATACTACTGTTCTGCTACAGGAACATGGCCATAAAATGAATACTAGTGACCTTTTTGCTATGCTCATAAATCAGACTTTTTTTTGCTCAGTGATCATCAAAGCTTCTTCTTGCAGTAGATAGGAACAAATACAGAGACTCCAAAGCTGGAAAATGTACAGACAGTGAGAAAC
The DNA here is from genome assembly GCA_902168405.1 of Peromyscus aztecus. Lineage (NCBI taxonomy): Eukaryota > Metazoa > Chordata > Mammalia > Rodentia > Cricetidae > Peromyscus > Peromyscus aztecus. The sequence continues at coordinate 13,691 of CABHPQ010138920.1, forward strand.
CTTGGAACTCTACATCCTAAATGGGGTATCTCATATGTTTGTTTGTGAGCCTAGCCTTTAATGGCTGAGCCATCTCTCCAGCACTAAATGGGGTATCTATGAAACCCTTCCCCTCAGTAAAGGCTCAGTAATCCTTGTGAAAGAGAAGGTAGAAAGATTGTAAGAGCAAAACGGGATGGAGAACACTAAGGAAGCAAGGCCTTCTAGACACAACAAGACTGGATGCACTTGTGATCTCAGAGAGACTGTGGCAGTATGCACAAGGCCTACATGGGTCTGATCTAGATGGGGCCCCAGCGCTGGAAGGAAAAGTGGACACAAGCCCCTATCCCTTACCCAGAAGCTATGTCTAATTGATAACCACTGGCAAATGAAAAAAAAATCAGTTCTTTCTGATGGAGTCTCACTAGGGAATCTCAGAGGAGCTGATTGAGGGAAAACAATGATCAGAACATATTGTATGAAAAGAAATTTATTTTAAACAAAAGAAAGAAAAAAGGGAGGAAGGGAAGAAAGAGAAGGGAGAAAGTTGTAATTATAATATAATATCAAAAAGAAAGAAAGAAAGAAAAAAGAGAGAAAGAAAGAAAGAAAGGAAGGAAGGAAAGAAGGAAGGAAGGAAGGAAGGTAGGAAGGAAGGAAGGAAGGAAGGAAGGAAGGAAGGAGAGGGGGCTGGGAGAAAGGTAGCATGAGTGTCCTGGCAGAACAAGAAATGAATGAAACAAGTTTAATTCCATAAGAATAGATCGAAGTGCATATATTGACATCGATGCCTTATTAATTAAATGCACTTAGAAAAAGGAGTAGATTCATATAAAAGCCTAAATATAAGAACTAAATGACACACAGTGCCATATATAATGCACTTATACTCATTGTTTCCTGGACTTCATTGAAATCTCCTTGACACTATTGAAATTGTTCAAACCAGAATCCATAGGCTGTTCTGAACCTAGTTGTGCAGTGAGCAGAAGGCAAGCTCGGGAGCAGGAATTGAACTAGCATCCTGGTGGTCATTTCACACAACTGACTTGAGACTTTCTCTACTTTTAGAAGATATGTGATGTTATACACACCTGTATCCACTAACAGGCATCTAAATCAGGAGTTCATCCTGACCTCCAGAACTGACAGTCTTAACACTCTAATTGAGAAAATACTATGAAAAATTAAGTTTGAATTTCATCTGTCTCTTTACTAGTATCTACTTTAAGGACAAAAGTCAACTTGTTTTATTAATATTGAAGAATTCATTATGAGATCATAGAATAAGCAAAAGTAATAATGTCAATTTCAATAATGAACAACTGTGCTTTCTAAGGAAATTACATACTTATTACTTTTAATGTCCTATCAAGTCCTTTAGTGAGTGCCTCAGAAATGGAAGAAGGATACAATTTAAAGCCAGATGTATTGTTTTATATGAATTAAAAGCTATTATCAACTGTTTTATTTTACATCTACTCTCAAGTTAAGTTCCTCTACATATTAAGATGTGAAAGCATACTTATACCTACCTGGTATTTCACTTTTACTTTTACTGTGCTTCACTTTTTACTTTATTCTCAAATTGAGATATATCCTTTCCAGATTATTAATAATTTTTTTCCCAAAACCTAGGGCTGATTTTAGAAGTTTCCTCATGCTTCATCTGCTCTTAACTTCATATATTGCTTTTGTTCTGATCTTGCTTCTAGCATTTTACATATTTCCTATTTTCAAGTTACTTTTTATTTTTTCAACTCCTCTGTAATTTTCAAAGCTTAGCACTTTTGTTTTTCAAACTTATTTTAGATAGTTATGTTTAAATTTTAATTGATTTTAAAAATATAATCATTGTTGTATTTCATCACTGAAAAACACAGAAACTTACTTCCTCTGGTTTGGGAAAACCAAGGAGTATTTACTTAGCATAAAGCAAGATGATAAATGGGCATCTTTGACATTTTTATCTGAGTCCATTTGCTTTATTCTCATAGTATTTGTCTTTTTACACCCATGTTAGTCATGACATGCATTAGGAGGCTATGCCTGCACAATTCTACTCCTTTCATCAATGGAAATGTCTGTGTGATTCTACAGGTTTAAGTAGTACCAGGATAAGAGTGTTCATGTCCCCTGGCCTCCGTTCCTCCCTTACTCAAGTTGAAATACATTGCTATACAACTTTGATATTATACGATAGGCTGGTAAAATGTAACATTTTGTCTATACTGTTCTGATACAACATTTGACTGATCTATGTTTATCATTTTAGCATTGAAAAAATGTTACAAACAGAATAAATGGAATGAATCCTATTTATTGTCATGCATTAACATGTGCTTTTATCTGACTGAATATAATTCACATGCACAAAATTACATTTTCCAACAAAGGATACAGAAAAATGACTAAGATTTGATCAACCTGAACACTCTTATTGACTAGAGAGGGAAATAAGATGCAAAGTACATATAATAAAGCAGAAAATTATGCAAATTTTAAGAAAATAATTTAGAAACACTCTCTAGGAGATGAAGAAAGGAAAAGTTTTGAAGCATTAAAGATTGCTTATTGAAGAAAGATGGCATTTGGGTAGAGTTTAATGAATGGATAGCGTTTTGAATGGGTATTGGGAAGAAGGGTGGCTTCCCAAGCAGAATGAAGAGTGAGAAAGACATAGAGACACATAAAAGGCAGTTCAGTGGTGGTTCAGTTTAAGGATTACCTGGTGAAGTAGGGAATGGAGAGATGCATGTAGCCTAATGAGATATTTAAAGATCCCAGGGATTTATGATTGATAGGAAAGACTGACATCTCTAGAATTTATTGAATTTCTTTATTGACCACTATTTATTGAAGCCATATTGTGTAGCAAACAATTTTTGCAGGTCCCCTATGATGTAATCTTAAAATAATTTTATTACGTAAGTGTTCTCTATTCCATTTTATAGATATAGAAAAAAATAAAGAACTAAAATGGCTGATAAAACTTGAGTCATTAATAGAATAGCTTCCCTGAGCCAAGTTTCCAATGCACTTCCTGTGTCAGAAGCCTAGCATGATTACAGAGAGGAGGGAATAGAAGAAGCTGAAAATGGACAGTGGAAACACTGCTGTTCTCTACAATCTTTTTAAAACCCAAGAGAAAGGTGATTGGAGCTTGCTGGGTAAGGTTGAGTCAGGTAGTTTTGTTTCCTTATTAGATTGTTCCTTCCAAAAGCACCTAATGAGCAGGTGTGTAGGAAAATATTCTATAAAACTTCCTTAAAAGCCAATCTCGACTTCTATGAAGAGGTGTAATTACACACATGTGACTGTCAGAATCCATATCCTCTTTCCTCTGTCTGCCTCCTCCTTCTTCCTCTCTCTCCTGCTCCCTCTCTTTTGCCCTCCCCCTCCTTTTTCCTTCTCCACCACCACCTCTGTCATCAGTAAGGTCTGAAGCTATGTGGCTCGTGCTTATTACTCTCAATACAATAGTAAGCCCTTATTTAATCAAAGTAATGATGGATGCATGTAGAATTATGAATGACTTTAGGAACTCAGTGGAAAAAACAATGAGTGGATAGGATTGGAGAGGAAGACGGGAAGGAAAGAAATAAAAACAAAACAAATGTGTATTTCAAAATATGGGATCACAAGGACTGAACATTGAGTAGGGGGGACAAAAATGCACCCACTAAGAGAAAAAATGCAAATTTTGTTTTAAAGGCTTTATTCCACAGCATTGAAAAATAACCTCAGCAAGTTTCAAGAATTTTGACAACACTCTCTTTTGTTTCTTTTTTATTGAAAATAGAGTACTCTCTCGTACAGTACATCCCAAACACAGTTTCCCTCACTCCATTCCTCCTAGCTGCCCCCCTCCAACTCTCCTCTCCCACAGATCCACTCCCCCTCCATTTCCTTTTCAGAAAAGAGCAGGCCTCCAAAAGACAGCACAACAGGACAAAAAAAAAAGATACAATAAGACAAGGCAAAAGTCTTGAGGCTAGACAGCAACTCAGTAGGAGACAGAGTCTCACGAGCAGGCAAAAGAGTCTGAGATACACCTGCTACTACTTTTAGAGTCTCACAAAAACACCAAGCTAACAGCCATTATATATAAACAGAGGACCTGGTGCAGACCCATGCAGGCCCCGTGCATGCTGCTTCAGTCTCTGTGAGTCCACGCAAGCACTGCTTAGTTGATCTGTGAGCCATGTTCTCCGGCTGTCTCCACTCCTCTGACTCCTGAAGTCTTTCCTTCTTCTTCCTCTGGGTTTCTCCAATCTCTAGGTGGAGGGACCCAAAGACCCAACGAATACGGGTAGTTCCAAATTAGTCTCTCTCTCTCTGTCTCTCTCTCTCTCTCTCTCTCTCTCTCTCTCTCTCTCTCTCTCTCTCTCTCTCTGTCTTTCTCTC
>CABHPQ010138920.1:18179-41780 GCA_902168405.1 Peromyscus aztecus
CTCTCTCTCTCTCTCTCTCTCTCTCTCTGTCTGTCTTTCTCTCTCTCCAATGTCTGGCTGTGGGTGTCTGAATCCATTCCCATCTGCTGCAGGAGGAAGCCTCTCTTATGATGACTAGACAACAGATTGATCTGTGAGAATAGCAGAATATCATTAGGAATCATTCCTTTAATTTTTTTAAGACTATTCATGTTTGGTTCTACCCTAGGTCTTTGGGCTGTCCTTTCTCCAATTTATGGCCATTCAAGCAGTGTCAGGCATGAGCTCCTTCTTGGAAGTGGGCCTCAAGTTATTGGACAACATCCTCTTTTTAATATTTACTTAAGTCTTATTGAACTATGTTCAGCTGATACTCTGGGAGACCTGCTCTTGTCTGAAGAAAGACAGAGGAAACAAGGGTTTGAGGTCAGGGAAGCTGGTAGGACTAGAAGGAGGGGAAATTGCAGTCTGGATGTATTGAAAACAGAAAGTAAAACCAATCATGTTCAATACTTGCTAAAATCCACTAAAACTAGTTGGTTGAGCTTCCCAGAAGTGTTTTTGTTTATTTGTTTGTTTGGTTTGGTTTGGATTTTTATGTTTTTCCTCTTTGTTTCTTTGTTTCTTTATTTGTTGTTTGTTTTGATAACCTTAAAATAAGATTCGTCATGATTGATTCCACCATAATTATGGTCTTGGATAACCACTGACTGTCGTATTTTATTAGTATCTGTTTAGTCACTGTTCCTCCCTCCCCCCTTTCTCCTTCTCTTCTTCCACCTTCCTTCTTTTCATCCATGCTTCTCCTCCTCTCTTACGTTAATGTCGGGTTCTTCAGGACCTCTCAAACAGTCCTGAATAGGGAAATGAGGATTGAGAAAAAAATAGATAGAAAAAAATAGAGACATAAAAGAAAAGACAGAGACATAGGATAAGTTCGAGAGGGCTCTCCGTCAATACCGCAGCAGCCCCGAGTTTATTTCTCATTGCCTTTTTATACAGAAGCAAGGAGGGCAAAAGACCTCCCACTCTCAAGGACACCATAGTTCAAGGAAAAACAAGCATAAACACCTCCTAATTCTCAAGACATCTTGTGACCACGCCTTTGGCCAAACATCCTGTTATCCAGCCTTGAGGAGACATCTGGTAACCATTCTTTTGGCCAAACATCTTGTTATCCAGCCTTAAGGAGCAAAGACAAGCTTGAGCTATCTGACCTTGAGTCAAGATGGAATCAAGCCACAAACTGGAGTCACTGTGGGCTCCCACACATTAACATCAAACAACTTACAAAGAATAGTAAGGAGCATAAAAAATGTTTGAAACTAAAATCTTATTCATCATGACCGATGCCAAGTAAACAATCTAAACGTTGGCTCTTTTTTCACCCTAACAGATGGATCCAGTAGCCAAGAAGTATTGAAATTAATATCACCAATTTTCTACCAGAATAAAGTTCTCTTGTAAAATCTAATGGAAAATAGGATTAGAGTTCTCAATCAATAAATTAATAATCATGCCAATAAGAAAAAAAAAAGTGTATTGGAGAGTTCCAAATTCTGCTATTATGTTAAGATGGGGTGACAGAACTGGAGGATTGATACAATGAGTAATTCTGCCAATGGGTTCTTATCTTACCTACAAGTGGGAAGTTATAATAGTGTAATTCAAAAATCTAGGAATTAAGGAAATGTTTGCTATATTGGGATAATAGAGAATACTTCTTTGTGAAGTTAGCAACATATAGCATATTTATTCCTATATTTTTTTTTCGGAACTGCAAGCAATGCCTTGTAAAATGTATATTGCTCATCTGTTTATGAAGTAAAAACTAAAGCTTTCACTTTAATACGTTTACCTTAAAAATCATGGGAGTGGTAACATGGTCACATAATGAAATGTAGTGCAAATAAAAGTTCTGCCCTGTTCTTAGTAACATACATAGAACTTGTCTATAGCAACAATTCTGAAAGTTTCCCCATGGAAAGGAAATGTAATAATCTGAAATTCAAGAAATGTCTCATACAAAATGAAAAATGATTTCAAGGCTGTGCAGTTGGAGAATTGGCTCTCAGTGATGCATAATGTGCTCAGGACTTAACTGTTTCACAGTTCTGTGACCTTCAATAAAATAACATCCGTAATAATTACAATAGCTGTAATATGAATACACAATTGATGCCCATCAGACACCACAGCTCAGCAAAGTTCTTATTGTTTCTCTCATGCCCACGCATTTGTGAAAGGGGCATCCCAAACTTCATATTTATTTTTCTAAAATTATGTTAATTTCTTATTTATTTCAGGCATTACTAGAGACTCAAAATTTACTGCGCACTCAGGTTGCAAATTTTACCTTCAACCTTGGATTTTCAGGGAAGTTTTACCACACAGGTAAGAAGTAGCTTTGTGTTCCTCAGGCAGCTACATATAAATAGGATAGAGAACTTTATCTGTTCCATAAGTAGTAGACGTAGGATGTCTATATTGATTATGGAGGATGGGAAACTTGGGGTATGAGTAGCTAGATTCAAACATCAAAGAGTTTATTTACTTGACAAAAACTTCTAAATTCAAAGGCAAAAGAGATAGAGCATTGACTTTAGAACTCTGTAAGAGGAACCATTGTTATTATGCCAAGTGTGACTGTGCATTCTTTTGTCTGTGTCATGTAGGCAAATGCACAGTGTAGAAACAAAGATGACAGCAGCACCACTAAGATGAAAAGAACTGGGCAGAATCATTGGCCATCAAATGGTTGAGTGATAAATACTTTGGTGCATATTATTTTAATGGAATATGGATTTTATAGGCTCAAAGAAATGCAGTTGACTCTAAAGGTCATCTTGTTGATTTACCTTCCTGTGAAAATTTTTTCCTAAAATTATTTTGCTTAATATCTATTAAAATCCTCACAATCCATCATGCATTTTCCCCACCTCTGTCCAATTATCTTTCTGTTTATTCCCAGCCCTTCAACAGATTCTCAAAACAGGCTTGGTGTTTACATACTGTATGTTCTCCTGTGTCTTAACTCCTTTGCACCCTCACATACAGATTTTGACTTTTACCTTGAGAATATTAGTATTGTGCCATGTTACATAGAGAACTATGTTCATAAAATGTATTGTCTTACACTGATAGAGAATGGTAGTAAATTACGTGTTCGGGCCTCTGTAAAGAGGACATTCAAGCTCTGTACCTATGTGGGCATTTGGATGTAAGTTAAATGCTTTGTTTAAGATGTTAAATTGTAGGTTCACAGCATCTTAGAGGAAGCATATCATGGTCATCTTTATGCACTTAAGCAGCTTATTGACTCATTAACAATATCCCATCAAAGGTAGCCTGTAATCATCCTAGGAGCAGCTTGTTTACTCAAGGAGTCTGTCTAACGCAAAGTTCAATATGGTTTATTAGGAGAGTAAAGTAGAAATGGCTTATTTTTTTTCCTGATGTATGTTAGTTAAACTTTTTGTTCTACTTTGAAATATTTCAATTTGTTTAAAGTAGTAGAAGGGAAATTAGTACTTAACTAGTTGATAAATCAAATGATTGTATATCTTAAAGGGCATTTGAAGAGAGATTGGGTCATCATCTCTTCACAGGCAAGGCAATTCTAGCTTATGATTTTTAAAATCACCATGATTTTGCAAATCTTCTTCAAAAGCCTCCTTAAGAAATGAGTTCAGTCTTAAGAAGCTCTGACCATGAAGTCATAAAGCAGATAACTGTAATAGCTATGTCTGTTCATGCAGGGGAATAAAGCTATGAGATTACTTGGAGTTCATATACAAACAGTACAATTTTATCTTAAATAGCTTCATAGTGTAAGCAAATCCGTTCTCTTGGATATCTAGATAGCCACCTCAGTTTTTATTTCCTTCTCATACTTAGATATATTAAACCTGCCAGACAAGATCAGAGTTAGTGTTGATAGAAGTTATGGTACTTCTCATTTCTTCTTTATCATCCTGGGCATGTGTGCAGTACACATCCATTAGGAAATAAACAGGACAGTTTTTGTTAATATTTAAAATATATTTATTAAAATACTTCCCCAAAGACACATTTTAATTATATCTTTTAAACAGACTTGTTTAATTGACTCTGAATTGGAATTAGCATAGCCAAAAAAGGAAAGAAAAAAGAAAAAGATAAAGAGATTATGATGATGGAAGAAACATTCCATAAGGTGATGCTACAGTGATAGCTCACTTAGCAAATAAGACACATGTATGTATAAATACACAAATCCTAAGAATTTAATTTTCTCCACATAAATGTATTGTATTTGACTGCTCTGTTGTGTTGTCTAAAGGGGTATAAAAAATCATTTTTCAAGAGTGTAATCATATTATGTTGAGTTCATATCAATGCATTTAAGCTTCAGATATTTCCTCGAGTGCTGAATGCTGTGATACCCGCTATCATAAAGGCATACCTCATCTCTGGCTAGTCACAATTCTATCTGGAGATTTAACCTTATAGAAAAGCAGGTTGAAAGTCAAGGAAGTTCATTCCTTCTGTGTGCTTGTGGTTGTGATGTGTAACCATTTTCTCCCAGGATGGTCTGATTTCCCAGTACATGAGGATACTGATTGATAGGCTTCATTATTCTGAAGACATTTAACCTCATGTTTCTAGTGTAGCAGTGACTACTGCTGCATGGGTTAGACTTCGTCATTTCTTTGTATTTGTCATGTGTTCTTCCCTATCCACCTCTCTGACCTTCATGTTAAAGCCAATCTCACCCCAAAAGGACATATTACTGAACCTTCCCTGAAAGTTATTCGTCCACCAGTGGCAGATTGAAAGAGGTACACATAGCACTGATTAATAATGAAAGTGGGAAATTTAGGATGATTTTTTTTTAGTCTGAAAATGTTTACATCTTAATTGAAAATACATTATGAAAGCTCCACCAAATCGAAACCCCACCCCTGAGTGAGGCTACCTTCTGGGAGAGCTGTGCATTTTAGTTTTCACTGGACATGATTTCTATTGAGCATTATTGTTGTTATTATAATTTAATAACCAATTAGACCTAATCCAATCAATAATTGTCATGAATAATGTTTGGAAATTGGTTAAAATTGTTTTCCCAGGTTGTCACTTTTACTCCCTAAAAATTGACTTCATTAAATATGTGTTAACTTCAAAGATAAAAGAAGGGAAATGGCTGTCTTAGTTTTGTGATTTTTTTTTTTTTTTTACTCTTCCATATATACTGTGGATTAAAAGACCAGACGTTAGAGACAGATGGGTTGTGTTGAAATCAGGCTTTGACATTTTACCAACTATATAAACATACACAAACTATGTAATCTTTCTGTGCCTCAGTTTCCACATCTAAAAAAGATGGTAATATTACCTCCCATACATGTAGTTGTAAGTGCTCATTGTGAGTAATTTTGGAAGTATTTTGTATGAGAATAAAGGTCTATGGAATCCTAATTTAAATCTGTTTTCTAATTTGGGGATAGTAGGTATCTTTTAATATACATTTATTCACTAACAAGGATCATCATGTGGTTAGTATAGATGGTTTTTGTTAGGTTTCAAAACTGGAACAAATGACTCAGATGTGTACTTAACATCTCAAAGTTGACCTGATCAGACAGGTTCTACCTGCATCCCTCAGTCCCTACCTATTACAGGATCCTCTTGACTAGTGTAACCCACCCCCTACTCTAAACTTCTCCAGCCCAGGGGGCTGGGCTGCTCTTCCTTATATAATCCAACCATTTTGGTTACCTGCCCTCCTTACATTTGGGCCTTCTGGCAGCTGCTCCTGTCCCCCTGCCCTTCCCTCCCATCCCAACTCCCCTCTCTTCACTTGGCTCCTTCTAATCATGGCTACTCTGAGCTCTCCCAGATGTGTCTACCTCTGGCTATGCATTCCCACAGATATTTAATCAGCTTTCTCCTCCACCATAACTAAGAGCACTCTTTTTCCTTTATCTTTTCTTTTTTTTTTCATTCATCTATATATTCACCTATGGGAAGTCATAGCAGGTATTGAATAAAAGAAAAATTTTAAAAATATGTCTTCACATTTAGAAATTAGAATATTTCATGCATAATGAGCATATTTTTGTGTAAAAGAGATGAAACAGCCAATGGAATATTTTGAATCTTATTTTATTCTTACAACTTTACCTTTAATCTGTTCATCTATATCCAAATCTTGCTAAAAAGCATTGTTTATTGGATCCATGACTGTAGATTAGTTGTAGAGCACTTGCCTTGTGTTCAGAGTTCAATCCTTAGAAATGAAAAAGACAAAAATCAAAAACCTTATGTGGACAGATTTAAAGAGCTTTCAGAAGCATGTCATTGTTTCAAGGCAACGATCCAGCAAAATTGGTGACAAGAAAATAAACCTTTTGTAAACTTTACTCTGACTTAAAATGTATGCTCTAGGAAACAAAAAAGGTTAAAAAAAAAGGATCGTATTTTAAAAAGTACAAAACCTACTTTATTTTATATTAATGATCATTTAGACATAATTTTGGCTTAGTTTAGGTTTAATTGGAACATAACCAATTTAATACCTTTAACTGGTATCTATATGGTCATCATGAACTACAAATAGCATTTTAGTCTAACTTAAGCATAAATGAGTATTGAAAATTATATGCTTTGACTGCCAAAATATAACATTTTCACTTATAATGGAAATTACTTAAAATTCTACTGTGTTCTATCAGCATGACTTGCTATCAGATTTTTCATTAAACTATATAGAGTGTCAAGGGTCAGCCTCATGTGGCTTTGGATTATATGACCAGCATAAAATAAGAGAATGGTTGGCAGAAATTAATCTAAGATATTTAAAAAGCAAGAAGCTTAAAAAAATGTCACTTGCAACCTTGCCTAGAGTATTTGTCAATTAGTATAACCTCTGATACAAAACTGCTGATATTTTATGATCAGCTATTCAACTGTTTATATCAATATTCTACAAATTGAGCAATTGACCTTGTTCCTGGTCAAGGAAGTGTTCTGTGCTTCCTGCCATACACAATAACGATCAGCAGAGCTGAAAGGGAATGAAATATTTCCTAAACCCTCTGTGCTCAGAGAAAAACAGTCTGGTTTTATTTGATGGAAGAAAGCAATTCTTTCATCATTTGTGACATAAGCGACTCTTTCAAATGCATAGCTCAGTCTGTTTAATTATGGAGATAAGAAACACCTGTGGCATAGGGATTTCACCAGTGGAAATGGTAAATGATCCTTAGCTTGGATTTCAACATTAGATGGTCTTAATACACAAACATAAGTCAATGACTTTGGAGTCTGATACCAATAGTTTTAGACAACTTATGGAAATTATGAATGTTGTCTACCCATCTCATTCACGGAATTTCATAAATTTCTAAACTTCATTAACCCTGTATGATATGAAGCTGCTAAGGTCATTGACTGTTTTTAAGAAGGCAGAATTAAGTCATTTTAGTAGTTATTGTTCTAGGAAAGTAGCATGCTACAGTACAGCTTAATGGATCCAATGTTTGCTTTTAAAAGGTGTGATCCATGCAGGCTGAATCTTTAAGAATGTGTAAAAATATGTCAATTAAAAGCAAAGCAATTAAACATCAGCTGGCTTGATTTTCAGAAGATGTTTGTAGTCTTTGCACTTCTGTCTGTAAGTCACAACATGAAGTGCTTTCATCAATTGATCTCATTGACTCATTACTAAGACGTTATGGCCAAAGTATTTGCATCCTTGATTTAAACCAGGAAACTGGGACTCAGAATTATACCTCTTCAAAATCAAACAGTTAATTTTATAGGAAAGAAGGGACTCTGTCCCGGGAACTGACTCCAAACTGCCTTACCCACTTTATATCATTCCATGACTGAGGACATCTTTTTTATGGAACATGCAAATGGAACATTTTAAGAAACATTTAAAATAAAATTAATGCATAGTCCCTTAATTTAATGAATAGCAAAAAATTAAACACCCACCTATTAAATATATTGTGTTATGAAAGAATATACCAAACAAGGGCACACTAGAAGTCAGAACATTTTTAAATTTCTTATATAGTTTAGTATTTTGAGAATATATAACAATGATTACATGACTGAATTCATAACATTTTAAAATTTTGTCTAAATTTTATTAAAATACGTAAAATACATATAGCTCTATACAGCAAAAGTCTTTCTGGAGAGCTGCAATATGATAAATACACTTAGAAATATTTTTGTTTTTCTTTCAGCTATAGTATCACAGTGCTCTTCACATGCATTGGGCTGAAAACTGCTTATAAAATGAGAAAGATACACTAATTTTCAACTAATTCTCAAATCAGGTTTCTATTAGAAATAATTATAAGATTCATTGTTAAGGTTTTATGAAATTCTTAAGGTTTATATAACCTTTATTATAAAACATAAATAAAAACAATGTCGTGTTAAAATTGGAGTTCTATGTGACTAGCATTAACTTGAACTATAAAGAAGCAACAGTACTCACAGAATAACTGTTCGGTTTTAAGTTGAGACTCAAAGATTTTAAAGACGAATCCAAAGGTAGTTCCCACTCTACAGGATAACTTTGTAATTGTTCTATTTCTATTTTATTTTATTTTGCCTGTATAGATCACTTGTATTTTCAACATTCCTTCAATAAGTTCATGACATTTTCATAATTATAAGGACTTAGCAAAATTCATCAAACTATCTACTCAGTTTCATACACACATACAAAATATTTGAGAAAAAGAAGTGATCTTCTCTAATCAAATCCCTTGTATACAGTAAGAAACCGTGAATTATGTGTGTCTGTGTGTGTATGTGTGTGTGTGCTTATTGTTTATTCCAGCATGTGCTCACAATTCTAAACACCATCAGTAGCGAGTAGTCTTAAACTGCCACTTTGATTAGCAGTACCCATCACACCACACTCATGCCCCTCGTCTTGGATGTAACTCTGACTAAACTCATTCTTGTCTCTTTAGAGAATAGCGTGAAGAATTAAATAAATCTTACAAAAAACAAGGCCATCATTGAAGCCATTGTCGCTAATGTTTTACAGGAACTGAAGAGGAAGATGAAGGGGATGACCTTCTGCTGCGGTCTGTGGATGAGTTCTGGTGGTTCCCTCACATGTGGAGTCATATGCAGCCCCACCTCTTCCGCAATGAGTCATCATTAGTGGAGCAGATGATTCTCAACAAAGAATTTGCCCTGGTGAGTAGATTTGATTGTGGCATTTCACATCTATGGGTTGTGATCTAATAACAGCTTCTGAAAATAATGGACTGAGTCCCATAGAAATAGAATAGGAAAAAAAAATATCAAAGGACATTACATACATTGAAGATCCCAGTTGCTTTGTGATATTCTGTGCCAGGTATGTGTGTATATGTAGGTTGTGATTACATATCGCTGTAAATACGTATTGTACATACATAAGTATATCAAATATAGATGAGTTCTATACAGATTAATAAAAATTGGTATATTTTCAAGGTAACTTTCAGAAAGCTAACCTCTTATTGAAAGATTGTTTTAGCATCTAAAAAAAGGAAACACCATACTTTCTCCATATATAAGTATGAATAAATTAATTTTTTTCAGCAATTACTCTCAAACTTTAGTGTGTCTTTTTCACCAAGAAAATATTCCAAACACAGACTGTAGGTTCTTGCTTCCAATTTCTGGTTCACTAGATTTGCAGAGGCTCAAGACTTGCATTTTCAAAACTTTTCCAATGGACACCTGTATGGTGGGAAAGGTCATCCCCATAGTCTAAAGGGGCAGACTGTTGCCTGTTCTTGTGATCTAAACTAAGAAAGCTTTTTTTATACATGTTTTAATAATTGAAAATACTACTGAAGTAACTGTAATATTTTGCAACATATAAGAGTAATTTCAGGAAGTTTGGATTTCCAAGCCCCTAAGGAAGATGTCTTTGGAATATTGCCCCACTCCTGCACTGTCCTCGGCTGCCTTCCCACCACCACTGTGCAGTGAAGTTGGGAAAACAGACCCTACTGCCTCATGTCCAAACATGTGTCTATCTTGCCTTTAGTGAAAAGCTTGCCTGCTCTTGTTTTAGGTATTACTTGAGCTCTCTGTCCTTCCAAAAATGTAATAAAAGACAGAAATCTGGTCCTCAGAAAAATAGTCAGATGAGTACTCTCATGTTTGCATAGTAGGGCATGTTATCACAAAAAGTGTGGGAATCCTCCCAAATGTTCTGGACCCCATCATGACTACCTGAAACTCCTCTGAACTATGCCATTGCAGAAATCTTCAGTTTTGAATTGTCATATTTGGATGTGTTCTCCAAAATATTGTGTACCTTAATAAACTTATCCTGGGTCAGAGACAGAACAGCCACAATATTAAACATGAGGATAGGCAGTGGTAGCATACGCCTTTAATCCTAGCATTCCAGAGACAGAAATCCCTCTGGATCTCTGTGAGTTCAAGGCCACATTGGAAACGGCCAGGCGTGGTGACATACGCCTTTAATCCCAGTAAACCAGCCTTTAATCCCAGGGAGTGGTGGTAGAGAGCAGAAAGGTATATAAGGCATGAAGAAACTTGAGGCATTTGGCCTGGGTAGGCATTTGCCCTGGAGAGGCATTTGCCCTGGAGAGGCATTTGGCCTGGGTAGGCATTTGGCCTGGAGAAGCATTTGGGCTGGTTAAGCATTCAGGCTTCTAGCAACAGTTCAGCTGAGAGTCATTCGGATATGAGGACATAGAGGCTTCCAGTCTGAGGAAGCAAGACTAGCTGAGAAGTTTGCCAGGTGAGGTTAGCTGTGGCTCGTTCTGTCTCTCTGATCTTCCAGTGTTCACCCCAATACCTGGCTGAGGTTTGATTTTATTAATAAGAACTTTTAAGATTCATGCTACATCATAGGCCTCAAATGAATACAATGGAATCCTATAAAGTTATACCTGGTTGGTTATTATTATTTTAAAAGAACACTTTACTTTTCTCTCTAAGTTTCCGGGGCAGAGTTATACCTACATATAGGGAGTCCAGATTCATAAATATGGAAACTAAAGTGAGTAAGATCATGGATTAGGGCACCAAAATACCTTAATTGAAGTCTTCCTTCCATGAATGGTTGCTTGATGTAGTACAAATCACTTATATGCTCCGTGCCTTGGTTTCTCATACACAAAAGAATAAGGAGAATAGGAAGAATTACTACACAGAACTGCTGGGCAGATGTAGACATATTTTTAAATGGTCTTATTAAATAAAAAAACACAGAGCCAAATATGGGGTAAAAGACTTAGGTCAGGGAAATAGGGAAAGTCACCAGGCAACCTTACCACACCAACTCTGCAGCTTCCAAATGCAAGTTACTTCCTGTCTACCCACACCTATATGCCTTGCTGTTCTGCCATCTGATTTGCTCTCTCTGTTCAGCTACATCCTTCTTCTTCCTGCCCAGCTCTATCACTTCCTGTCTGTCTGTACAGACCTCCAGACCTCCACGGTTAACTAGTATTGGAATTTAAGGCATGTGCCACCACTCCTGGTTCTGTTTCCAGTGTGGTGTTGAGCACACAGAGATCCTGCCTGCCAAGTGATAGGAGTAAAGATGTGTGCTAACATTGTATGACTTCTTTGTTGAGGCTGTTTTTTTCCTCTAGTCTCAGGCAAGCTTTATTTATTAAAGCACAAATAAAATATCACTACAGGCAGATACACATATAAGTTTACGCTAGAGTCAAGCACTCAATAAGCCTTCTATATGTATTGTTTGTCCAATTATCACTTTTCAAAATACCTACAAATATGCCATCACATGTTGCTTTAAATAATTATATGCATATATTTTTCAATGTGGATTAATAAAAGATTCCACCTGTAAGCACTATCTAAAAAATTCTATACTGCTAAATAGGATTAAAAGCATTATAAGTAAATTTACCTTACTCAAAAACAAACATGCTTATAAACACTCCTGGTTTGGTTACTTTGAAAACCAAACATATTTTATCACTTGTCTTAAATCTGCCCAACTCTACTGCCACTCAGCAGCCTGGCTCTCCAGATTTGCAGGTTATATTTCATAATTGCTGATTTCACTTGTTTGAGTAATTTCTTTTTTAAAAGCCATGCTGAGAGCTCTGGAAAAGACTCCAATGTAATTTGCTTCACAATGAATCGTTGAAGCTTTTTAGAGGCCATTCAGAGCAATTACATTTGTTTAGTCAGTGACACTAGAAACTACACTTAAACCTATAAATACATTTTGTTTAAAAAATATCTTGTTACATGTTTCAAAATATTACAATCCAAATGAAACTTGTTAAACACATACATTGCAGTGGCATTGTCTTTTTCTTCCCTGAGTGCAGTTCCACAAAACTCAAGACTGTTAAGCAATGTCTTTGAGAGTCCTGACTTCCCTGTCAACATGGCATGACAGTGTGAGCGCTATCCAATGTCAAGAAACATTTCTTTCTTATAAAATTATTTATCCAAGTCCAGGTAACATTTTGAAAGCATCAACAATATGAAGATAGTACAGGGTAATTGAAAGCACCAGTGAGATATTGGCAGGCTAAAATTAGTCCCCACTGCTTGTACCAGTTCTAATAAAGTTGGCAACTTATTTAATGTCTTCATGCTTCACTTTCTTCCCTTGAATGCTAATGGCTGTTTTTCATTCTCTACGCCACAAACTTTCTTTAGATAATTAATTTACATCAACTCATCTGCCAAAGGAAAGCACTGGACCAGATAATGCCACTGATCAATTCCAGCTCTAAAATTTGTGATAACTGACAACATCAGTCCCAAAATTTGGATCAAACATCTTGAAATACTCAGCTGGCTGCAACTGCAGCAATTTTGGAAAAAGATTTTCAAACTAAATGAGCACTTATGTGCATAAAAACCAAATGAACTAAATTCTTCCTTTAAAAACTTGCATTCTGACATTCCTAATTACTCCTTGGTAGGACTATGTGTGATATAGGGATTGTCAGTTTCAAAAGCACAGTCATTTTCATAACATCTCTGAAAAATATTCAAATGGAGTAGTAATTCCTTGATACTGATACTTTTAGAAATTATTTTTTAAAACCCAATGGCCATATCAATAGGATTTTCTGAAATCCCTCTGGATGTAGTTCATTTCTTCTTGGAACATGTTTAAAGATCATGAGAATAATACATTAAATGAGTGTTTATTTTTCCTTTCAGTATTCTGCAAGAAACTTTATTGATATAAAGCTTTGCCATTGTTTAATCTATACTCATGTGTAAACAGAGGCTTTTCTCTGTCTTGCCTGTCCTACAGCCGCTTCTAAATAATCACTCAGAGGCTTAATATTAATTACAAAATTTTTGGCCTATTAGCTCAGGCTTATTACTAACTTCCTCTTACCATTTGAATTAACCCATTTCTATTAATCTATGCATCGCCACGTGGCCTGTGGCTTACCAGGTCTCTGACATCTTGTTCCTTGGGAGGCTGGATCCTATCTGCCCCGACCCTACCCTTCTTCATCTCCATCTTCAGTTTGATTGAACCGCCTAACCTTATTCTGCCTCGCCATTGACCAAACAGCTTTATTATCAACCAATGAGAGCAACACATATTCACAGTGTACAGAAGATGTCCCACAGCACACATAATCAGTTTTTATGGGGGGGAACGACATGTGCATTCAGTCCATGAGTAAAAATAACTGTGGTATGTATGTATGTATGTATGTATGTATGTATGTATATGATTAATACATGGATATATGTCATGGGTGTATTTATGTGTTTACACAGAAGGTGTTAATATATTGATGAGTATAATCAATCAATATATAGCAGTAACAATGCACTTTACTTGGTATAACAGAAAAGTGGAGAAAAATGTTTTTAAGTTCCTTTCTGTAATAAATCATAGATCTTTGCCGCCACTCAGTTGCTTGTGTATGTCAGTAAACAGAAGCAAACTTTCAAAGATGACAACAAAGGCTGAAGAAAACCAGAGACATTGGGTAACATGAAAGCATCTAATGAAAAAGTGACCAAAAATCATCTCTAATTTAACCTACATCTCCATTTCAATCACAAAGAAAGAGAATGCCTGTAGCACAAACCTGAATTATTTATTTTTATTCCACAACAGACTTGTGGGGAAAAAATGTGTTTGTTATTTTAAGTTTAACATGCACACTCATTAAGGTTTCTAAGCCAGTGGGGCTTTTCAGTCCACTGATTATTTCAGATGAGAAAATAGCCTGAAGGGGAAAAAACAGCATTTTGTCTTCACTGCTAACATTTTTCAATAAAGACGCAGTTTCCTCACGTTTTAGTAAATAGTAAAGTATCTTGTTTTAACTAAGTTAATGGAGATTCTTAAAGTTAATGGTTTTAAGTTCTACTGTTTAAAAGTTAAACATATTTATGAAATATATACATACTTATTTAGTAATTAGATCAAACATTCATTAAATGCTGACATGTAAATTATTTTCATTAAAACACAAACCTGGGGCCAATGAGATGGCTCAGTCGGTAGTGTGTGTTGTGTGTAAGCATGAAGACTTAAGTTTGGCTCTCAAGCACCCATGTATAAAGTAGAACATAGATGTTCATCTATAATCCGGGTGCTTGCAGGTAGAGACAAGAGGATCACTAGGGCTCAGTGACAAGCCATCCTAGCCGATCAGTGAATTATAAGTTCAGTTAGAGACCTCATCTCAAAACCTAATGTGGACAGCAAAAGAAGAGGGTACACAATATCATTTCCAGCCTCCGGGTAAGCACAGACAGTCACATACTCACACACATACACATACACCAAATGCACACACAGTACAAGCCCACAAAGAGCTATTAAGTAGCCATAAGGAAAATTTTAAAACATACTTCATGCTCTATAAGCTTGGTAGCTTTCATATTTAAAGGGAATGAGAGCGGAATTAAAACACTGCTTTCTGTCGTTCTACATGAGGTACAGTTTTACTGGATACGCAACATGCAGTTTTGTGCAATTCAACAAATACTTGTGTCAAAACATGTTGTGGATGAGAGGGCTCAGAGAGTGAAGGTGCTGCCTCCAAGTCCGAGGTAGGTCCCAGAGCCCACACATGTTAAAGGGGAGAAACAGTTCCCTTCAAGTTGACCTCTAATCTTTCCACATATGCTGTAACACATGAATGAACACACATTGACACACATACATAACTAAGTAACTGTCACTTTTAAGTGCTGATGTATGGCAAGGAATTTAGATAATGCAAGAATATTATTTTTAATTGTGATAAGATTTGCCGTTGTTTAAATTACTTTTCACAATGGATCTATGACGAACAAGACATTCTTTTCAGATTCAGAAGAGTGAATGCACAAGCACGCAAATAACTTAGGTCAAACAATGACAGCTATCAAACAACCAGGAGCACTGAGGTGAAGAGGAAGAAACTGGGCGATATGTGACAATATGGACTGTGAGGACCTTACACTAAATTGGCCAGTCAGAGAAAGACAAATGCTCCATGGACCCCTCACACAAGCATCTGGAAAAGTCAGATTCAAAGAACTGGAGAGTGAGATGATAGTTGCTACTGACTGGGGGAAGGGTAAATAGGAAGCTCTTAACAAAGGAGCATGACAGTTCAGTCCAGCAAGAGGAATGCCTCTTAGCTTGCCAAGCAAAACTGTGTCTTTATAAGCAATGAGTTTTAATACACGGCACACTTAAGATGTTGTCAATGACGTAGATTTTATGTTGTATAGTTAGCACAATAAATAAGTGAAGATTTTAATGCTAACTCGAGCTTCTGAGAAATCCTGTAGAACAAATACTCACATCTACTCCTTCAGAATTGAGTGCAGTAGATAGCTATGTAAATTACCCACAAGTGAAGATCTAAAATTTTTATTAGCTTTGCAGCAGCAGTCTGTGTAGTTCTGAAGGTTATCACTCAATATGAAGCAGACCTAATCTCTTAGGAGACTTCAATCAAGGGTTCAGCTGAAGTGGCAAGTGATCTTGAGACTTACTTGGAGGGTGGACCACTGCTAAGCTAATGTTTGTTGACAAGGTTCAGTTCCTCACAAGCTGGGAGCTACATTTTCCCACCAGGTGTTATCTAGATCTGCCTTGATTTTTGGTTCATATGAGCTGCTCCAGGAGAAAGTTCACAGCATGGCAGGATAGCACTCTGAGACAGAGAACAAGAGATTTGCAGTCCCCCAGAGCAGCTATTCCTGTCACTTTTATCATGAACTGGTCTGGAGGAGCCAGTCACGAGCTCCATTCTACACACAGCAGAAAGGAAATTAAGGAAGGGAAACAGCAGGAGGCAGAGGACATTTGAAGCCACTGTGCTTAATACCTGTCACATGTAACCTCAAGTAGAGAATTCTATCCAAGGCCGTTATCCTTACACTGATTTATTTAAAGAGGTTTGAACGTGAAATAAACATAATGTCTTTTCTCAAGTTTAAGGACAGTTATAACTTCACAAGGCAAAACTATTAGATTCAGCTTATGCTTCCCTTTCTCTTGCATTATTAGTTGCATCTACCAGAGACTGTACTGGAAACTGGTGGATCTTGTTACCAATAGCACTACCTACTTCATTGAAGCTCCCATTGTGTCACTTTTAGAAATTATACTTAAAGCAATATTAACATATGATACAGTTCATACGTGTAAATTGTCATCTCTAGTAAGTTTTACTACCTTTGCTCAGACTTCACCTTAATTTTATCAGCAGCTAAAAAAAATTCATTCCTTCTAGCACTCACTTTTCCTTCTTGCCCAACTTTAATAATTAAAGCACTTCTGTTGTTACAAGTTCCTTATGTTGAACACTCAGAATAAATGAGCTCATATAACTTATGATCTTTCTTTCATTACCTAGCACAAAGTTTCCAAGATGCACATATCTAGAGACTCCTATTTCACTGTCAAATGATATTCTAATGTACAGCTACACCATATGATATTTACACCACCAGACGCTAGCTATTTCTACCTGTTGTTATCGTTACCATACCATTATGGACAATCATGCACAACTGATATATAGAAGTACATTATGGATTCTCTGTAGTATTTCCCGGGAATGGAATTGTGTTAACTCTAAGTCGTAGACTGAATCTATGCTTAGTATTCTAGTAACTGCCCCCGCGTTCCCACATTTATACTCTTGCCAGCAAGAGGAGAGTCCCACTTTACAACATGCTCTCCAACCCTTATTACTTTCTTTTTAACTACAACCATCCTAGTGACTATGAATTCTCATTCATTTTGTCTAAATAATGTTATGTCTTTGAGATTATGATATAATGTCATCAATTCTCCTTCCCTTTCCTCTCCCTAAATCATCAGATGAACACTTTCTGTTCTTTCTCAAGGTCATGGACTCTTTTTTCCCATTAATTGTTGATATCTGTGTTTGTCTATTTCTTTGTGTTTATTTTAGAGATCATTGAGCTTCTTGGATATACATTAATGATTTTCATCAAACTTGAAACTTGCCACATATTGTTTCTTCAAATGCCATCATTTAACTTTCTTTCCTTCCAATCTTCCTGGTACTTGCATCTCATGTGTGTTGGTTCCCTTAACACACAATACTATGTTCTCTGAGATACTGGTTTTTTTTTTGCTTCATTCTTTTCACTTTACTCTTCAGAATTTATAATCTCTATTATTCTATCTATCTATATTCTCCCTCAATCTATTTAATATGTCTCCTGTCATATTAAACTTCCTGTGGAACCTTCTAATAAACCCTTTTGCCATTTTAATAATGGTGCTTTTTGACTGCAAAATTTCTGTTTGTTTCTTTACTATAATATCTAACACATTGCTATTCCCTATTTGAGGAGAAACTGGCATTATATATTCTGTGTCACTGAGTATGATTTTTTTTTTGGTTCTTTAAATACATTTCAAATCTTTATTAACTTAGCATATGTCTTTGAAGGTAATTTCTATTTCTTGCTTCATTTTCTGTGGATCAAACTGTTCCATTTCATTGAAGATACTATAATTTTTTGTTGCAAACTAAACATCTTAAATAGTCATTATTGGAGTTTTCATCCTGACTCCCTGTCTCTAAACTGTATTTTGCATTATTTAATCATGTGCTTTCTAATATGACTAAATAACCTAAGACAAATGACTCCCTTGAAGTATGCAGTTTCAATGTTGCTCCTTGGAAAGCACCACTTTGAGGAGACAGTTGTTTAGGCCAGGAGTCCCTGTGTGTTTTTCTCGTGAACTACCTCCCATTAGTGTGATGGTTATTCACCTGTGAGCCTCCAGTAATGACCAGTTAATGTGTCTGCTGTTTCTGATACTGACTCACATTACAGATGAATACATTGCTCGAGTTAAACCTATGAAGCTCTGGGCTCATAGAGTGCTCCTCTCAATGTCCTCCCTTAGTTGTTTCTGATAAATGGCTATTTAGTCTGTGACTAGCTATTATTGATCTAAAGATGACAACAATCTCCTCTTTAATTAGCAGTGAAATTCACTATCTTTGAATGTGGTCTTAGACTAAGTATTCCTTTTCTCCCCAAATCTAGGTTTCCACAGGGAGAACTTCATGCTTTCTCCTCTTATTCCCTGCTGTTCTTGATAAAATCTCTCTTGCAGAGATATTGGAGGTGGGTACTAGGCTTGCTTTTCTTAATATTCTATCTTGATTTAGAGGATGGGTCCCAAATCAATGTAGAAGTCTCTGATCTTCCCAGCTAACTCTTTGTGGCATGGAACCATCACTCTATGAAAACAATTCCTTGTTCTGTTTTTCCTGGAGTACATGCTGTCCTTTATCAGTGAGATTAGATTGAATAGAACTCCATACTTCTCAGCAACTCTTAGCTAGTTTAGAACTCTACACAAAGAGCAAGGGGATTGCCAAGGGCTCCCTCCCAAAGGTGAAAACCTTAGATGTAGACTGAGAGCTAAGGCGAGGACATCTTGACTAAAATTCCCAGAGCTCTCAAATGGGTCAGAGGGACAAAGGTCAAGATCAATTACTACTTTTATGGATCTTTCCATAATTTATTATTTATTTTCATCTGCTCTCTTGCCTTTGTTAATTTTCAAAAGACTTTTAGAAATAGTTTCAAATGCATCCTTTTTATACCAGTTTCCAGGGTTTCCCTGAGAGAAAGTCCAGGGAGTTCCTCATACCTTCCCTCTAGAAATCAGCACTCCGCCATCTTTATCTTGGCTGACTTAGGGCAGTAGACTCCTCACTGGTCTTTGTAGTCTTGACCTTTCTGAGTCCATTTCCAACTGTTTATAGTCAATATGCAGTCTGGACCTTGTGAGTTACTATTAGGATGACCTCACTATCATAAGGTAACCCCTTTAAGAATCTGGTGCTTGTTTCATAGGCTGCACATGCCTGTCACTTGTTGAATAAACTCACAGCAGTCTTTAGCTTGTCTTCTTTCTAGTAATTGTTCATGCTTGATAACTGCTGTCAAAATGCGTTTGTGAAATAATCGTTCTATGTCCTTGCCCCTGGTCCAGTGTTGCTGGTTTTATTGAGTTTGACCTTGAGTCAACTTTCTCCTGCCCTTCATAAATACGAATGTTGACCTACCTCCTCTAAAATTCTATAGTTCTTGAATTTGGTAAGATAATTTCCCTCCATTTCATTGTCTACACTCCGTATACACTTTTAGGGGGAAATTATAAAAGACTGAATCAAAGAATATTTTGTAGTGACATCATCTTCTAAAATAGATTAGGGAAACTATAGTTTTCTCATTATTTTCTATTCCAAAGTGCTCTACTTATATTCTTACTTCAACATCTGTTTCCTCTTTTTCTTGCTCTCTGGGGGTGAATGAATTTTAATTTAGCTCATTTTTAATAGCTTTTAATCTCAGTTCTTTTTAATTTTCTGTCCCTAATTTGCCATCATCCTTTTATATTTAAGTCCTGTGATAGAAATGGATCTAGAATTTCTGATACTTTGCTCTGGTGTGCAGTAATTCCTAGATTGTGTATTCAAATTAAAACTCACCAGGGCTTTGGAAATATTTTGTTTGTTAAATCTCTTCTGTTCATTTTTATAACAGCAATTTTCAAATCCTAGAGTGGGCAAAAAGTAAGTTTTTTTTTTAAAAAAAAGCATAAAATAATAAGTCTAATACCCATATTTTTCCCAAAAGACAGAGTAGTGAATTTGCTAAGTGTTTCAAAACAGAATATGTGCATGGATTTGATCTTGAGTTCAGTCAGTTCTGTTCATTGAAAATCTATGCTAAAGAAAATGCCACTGGAAGGAAGAGCGTATTAAAGTCACAGAAGGAAGATTCCAGGACATCAGCCAGTAAACCTGAAACTTACCTACATGAATACTTGATGCTGCTGTTACGGTGTATACAGCATTTATTTGCAGGTATCATTTTTAACTATTTTAAAGTATTTTAAAAATCCATGACATTAGTAAAGACAAAAGTACATCATAATGCTTCTTGCATTTTAAGTTTAATATTCCTGTCCTTTTCATGTTTGATACTGTTCAAAAGTGTTCACAGACATAATTCATCTGTGATCGTTTTCCAATTTGTCTCTATCACAGCCTTTGTACTTCTAAGTTTTCATTGCATTCATGTTAGTGTTCTGTACTTCAGTCAAGAGAGCGAGGATGATTAGACTTTTCATTTCTGTAATATTAACACCAAATATGTTAAAATATTGTGAGCTATGTATCTGTAACTGAAAACCATCTTTTAAGTAATGTATTATTTTAGCCATTTGAATGGGGACATACCTTGCTGATTTTAAATTAATAATTAAACAGAACATATTCCATCATATTTTCCCCAAGCCTGGAACTTTTCATTGTAGAAGAAGTGACACACAAGGGGTTAGGTATATTTCATTGATAAAATGCTTGTCTGGCATGCACAAGGTCCTGACTGGATCCCGCATGCATACATAGTGTACTGATTGGAGTATTTAACAGAATAAAATGTGTATATTTCTTCTCTTAAGAATTCATTCACAGTAGGTATGGATTTTTAGCCTTTGACAAGTAGGATAATACTGTTTAATAAAGTTCTTGGCTAGCTTATTCTAGAAACCTCCAAGGTTCTCATAAATTCTCATTTTCACTAAGCCCACAAGAAGAATAGCACAAACTCTCTGGCTGCAAATTAGAATTGGTATTTTATTACCTATTAATATTCATACTGCTTAGCAAAGGTTTTAGAGAAAAACGACATTTCTTGTCATGCATTATATCATGAAAAGCCCTTGACTTGTTGACGTGATATTGGCAGGTGGGCTTAAGAATTTCCCTCAGACAGAATCTCTCTAAAAGAGATATTTATCTATTTGATTTCCCTAGCAGAGGGTAATAGCAGACTCACACCCTTTCTCAAAAGTTCTATTTTAACTGAATTATCCTTCTCCTATCATGCAGCAATTTCTTTTCTGAACATATTTGTTTTAACTCAAAGAAATAAATGACATCTACAAAATGTGTTTGCATATTGGATGGTCACAATAGTAGGAAATGAACTTTTTTATTATCTGAGAGGGTTGATATTAATCTATTAAGGCTTTCGTATATCTGATTAGAATACTTTGTAATCATTATTTTGGAAAGCAAAATGTCTGTAAACCATTCTCACTGTTTTGCATTGTGTTGCAGTAATCTCTCCGAAGTGTGTGCTTCTAAATAACGTTTCAGATATTCCAGAGCCCTGCTCTTGTCAGGAGCTGACATACGAGCAGTTGTAGTAGTTTTATCTCAGGGACAGGATGACAGGCATTGGCGTTATTTACTTGTTTTAGAGCAAGTTAGTATTTTCTCTAACTAGTAAGCTCTGTTTGTGTTATACAGAACAATATACAATGCACAGTATATAAGAGAGAACATTATGTTCTTCTCAAGAAAATAACACCTTAACTATGTTAAACATTAGAACTCTTCCTTTTGAGGCTTGACTTTCAGCTGCACATATCAGCACATGCACCTAGCTTCAGATCTTATTTCAAATTTCACCTGTACTAATTATTATGTCAGTGGTGCTGGCTAATTCTGTTAATGATTTTTAGTGTTAGGTATGTAACATGGGTGTAAAGTACCTTTTGTGTATGTGTTTATAATGCTAAAGAGAATCTCTCGTGAGTAGCTGTTTCAGAGACTATTTAGCATTATTATCATGGCTACTATATCTCTTTAAGAAACACATAACTCTTTTTCTTAATGAGAGGTATTATTCCGGTAAAAGACAGCCAATTGATTTTTCAAGGAATCTTAGTTTGTTTTTTTCTTCCCCCATTGATGTGAGGAAACACCTTTTCTACAGCGTCTTAAAATGATTTATTCTAGCTCTGAGTTCAAGGTACAGCCCATAATGGTAGAGAAGCAGAGGCAGGAGGAACCTTGATGCAGCTGTTCTGGGGAAAGATAACATGCTTACTACGTAGTATGCTCCCCTCTCTTGTGCCATTTTATACAGTCCAAGAAGGCAGCCATGGAATTTGTGGCACCCACAGTGGGTGGGTCTTCCTACCTCACTTCATTCAATCAAAATAATCTCACACAAGCATGCCCTGAGACTCACCTTCCAGTGGATTCCAAACTCTGTCAGGTAGATAACTCATACTGACCACCACACAGGCTTATGCAACATTCAAGTTGGGAGCAGAAGCAATACATTCAGACTTGCCTAGCAACCCTCCATCTATCCAAAACCCAATCCTGAAGGGGACCACGCATTTTTCAGGTGATGAATGTCTTCCTAAATAGTCCATCAAAACCAAATATGGGTGGCAAAACTGTACTTGTTAACACTTCAGTGAGGTAAATGTGGCTGGGCATGCCTGTAATCCTAATACACTGGAGGCTGGGGTAAGATGATTGAGAGTTCCAGGTCAGCCTGGTCTACATAGCAAGACCTTGTCTAAATTAAAAACCATCTAAGTAAATAAACAAGTGAGCAGTTAAAAACATTTGACCCACATACATCATCTAACAAACTGAAATACTGACATTATTGCTTTCCGGTTGTATCCAAAATTTTTCAGTCATTTCTAATGTGAAAAGTAACTCTATCTTTCCACAATGCCCTTTGTTTCTCCTACATTCATTCTCTCTCTCTCTCTCTCTCTCTCTCTCTCTCTCTCTCTCTCTCTCTCTCTCTCTCTCATGGTTTCCTTCATTCCTTTTCTCCATAGATAATTAGTGATTATTCAATTTTTGCTTGACATTTTAATTGATACTGGAGAAGCAAAATGAAGACTGTTCAAGAATTTGTATTTAGGCACTAGCTTCTATGTCTAATAAGGTAGTATTTGGAGATTTTTTTTCCTAAGAAGTTTTCAGAACACAGTACAGCCATGGATGAACCTCTAACTAAATATAAAGTGATGATTGTTTTAAAGAAAAAAATTGAAATGATGTGTGAAAATGGGTTGGTTTCATGAGGCAAAAATCAGGAAAGGAGTCACCAGAGAGAGAAGGAGTACAGAACTTGGCACCAAATAAGATGCTGCAGCCTCAGGCAACTGTGGTGGTGTATGTTTTTATTCCCAGCACTGAGGAAGCAGATCTCTGTGAGTTCAAGGCCATCCTGGTCTACATAGTGAGTTCCAGGACAGCCAGGGCTATATAGAGAGACCCA
>CABHPQ010138920.1:41790-62476 GCA_902168405.1 Peromyscus aztecus
CACACACACACACACACACACACACACACACACACACACACACAAGCAAACAAAAACAGAAAACAAACAAACAAAAAAGAAGCTTTAATGAAGTCTATAATCCATTTAGCAATAAGCTATCTCTAGATTAAGAAACCACTACCTGGAGGAATTGGTCCACAACTGGTGTTGTAACATCGGTGTGCTAAGTGTGGGTTTTCTATTCTGAATGGGTTGTGAAAGTCAAACAAACAGAGTAAACTGGTGACAGAGGTAGTATGTTGCTGGGAAAAATTGTAAACCTTGAGGAATGCACATGATTCAGAGATATGTACACTTGGAGTCACACTGCTAAAGAGTGCCTCCTGAGCTCTACTGCAAAGCTACCTATCAGTGATTGCTACGACCCCTCTGTCCTTAAAAAAATGAATCTGCAGACTATAAATGCATTCTCATAGCCCCTCCCCTTATAAACCTCTGAATGGAACATCAGTTGTTGATGAAAGGAATAAGAAATGGTTTTTATTTCAAAGAAGGCTGAAGCTGAGAATTAGGAGATGTGAGAAAGCATCTTGTGCAGGGCAGGATAT
The DNA here is from genome assembly GCA_902168405.1 of Peromyscus aztecus. Lineage (NCBI taxonomy): Eukaryota > Metazoa > Chordata > Mammalia > Rodentia > Cricetidae > Peromyscus > Peromyscus aztecus. Next base: position 42,360 of record CABHPQ010138920.1, read on the forward strand.
TGAGGAGCATTTCACCTTGATGTTGTACACTAGGAGTGAAAATTCAATTGTATTAATCACCTCAGCTTTGAACCCCGCCATCCAAAATACAATTTCTTTGTATTTTCAAATCAGACAACAATGTGTTCCTATTAATGGACCCTAACTATCTTCCCATAAACTTCTACATCATTGTTTTTTGTTTTCCAATCACATGAAATTAAAAAATAGGGTGCTTAGTAATGGAATATGGGAGGCCTCATTTCTACCTTCTTGTTTCAGGGTTCAGTTGACTTAGGTACTTGGACATCATTTCTAAACAAATAAGCCTATTTGGTTTTATATTTTCCCTGGAAGAGTGAAGACAATGTTTGCTTGGAGAGACACTGTGGCCATCTGGAGCACAGATTACCAGCCTTTCCCTCAGGTAGTAGGAACTCCAGTAAGGCAGCTGATGTAGCTCACACTTGCTCTTCCCATTTGCTGTTTGTCCTTTCCCGGACCTCGTATGTGGGCTGCTAGCTAAATCAGAGTGCTTATCTTGAAAGTAGGACATAAAGACCAAAAGAACCCCAGACCTCACATTTGCGTACTTTTTCTGATGAAGCAGTCCTGGCAACTAACAATTTGGCTTTCTCTTTCTCTTTGCTTTGATGTGTGTTGGGAAGGGGGAAACATCTATCTTCTTATCCTATTTTGTTTCTATTTTTCTGGTACAGAAGTTGAACCCACTGCCTATGTAATAGAGAACTTTAATGCTTTACCATGACATCCTTTCACTTAGTATTTTGAGCTGGCCCTAAACTTACATTCCCCTGGTTGTGTCAGAATAGATGTTCTGACAGACTATTTATATACAAGAAAACCTAGAAAACAATGGCCCAACACTTTTTAAGAAAACTTGATAGTGAGATTTCTATGCCTGCTTCTCAACCAAATGTGAGAAAGAAGTTCAGTGGGTCAATTCTAAGAATGGTCAATAGTAGCATAATTAATGCTCGCTGATAAATTTTAAATGTCATTATTTCAATGATTAAACTTGTTTGTAATTATTAAGCTGCAGGGATAATTAAAAACCATGGTTTGATTTTTTTCATCGTTATTATGCTGTGCTACACATACCACTTAAATATCATTATTCCTTACACACATCCACCTGTCTGTCTCTGGTCTCTGTCCTGTTCAACTTCTTGCCTTAGCTTTACCTCTGGAGTTTGAAAAATTCTGTCAGTTTGGTGATGTGCTTAGACTTCTTTGATAGTTTCTGAACACTTCCCTCATTGCATCTTTATACAGGGCACCTCTAAGCTCTCTGCAGTCATTTCTTCACAGGTGAGATTGATGAGAAGTTCATTCGAAACATGTTGGCCGCAGAAAGAGTTAAAGTTTGTGAATCCTCACAGTTGTGGTGCTTGGTGTGAACTCGTCTGTGGATGGTGGATGCGATCTGTATCAATGCTTTCTGTTTCCACATACGGCACTGCTTTAGTATGGTGACAGCAAAGCAGAAGTGAAGCCATTAGCTGTGATTTTATTTTGGACACGTGAGCATGCCTAGAGGAAAATCACTTAATAAATCTGCACAGCAATTACTCAAGTGAACATGACTATTCGTTTAATTCTTTCATGTGTAGGTACAAGTTATTTAAATAAACTCATTTTTGGGATGAAACTTAACCTGTTTCACGTGGTAGCAAATGTTCCACAAAATTGGAAACAATCGCAGATGTGAATTCTTTAATTTAGAGACAGCACAGAGAGTAATAGCACAAAGTGCAGCTACACTGTACTTGGGGGTTGGTAGAAGGAAGTGAGAGGTAGAGAGATGGCTCATGCAGATCCTGAACTTTGAAACATTTCCCCAAAAATGTGTTAAGCTGACATTAAAAGGGAAAACACTTCTTAATGGAAATCTCAGCTTGACTTGACAGTAACATTACAGACATGTTCCACTGCAGAGAGATATTTAAATCAATGACATTAACTCTAATAAGCTATATCATCGTGGAAGTATCCAAAAACTTTAAAAATGTTTTCAGAGTCAGAAAAGGAAGTACACTTTAGACAGCTTCCAAATCCTTCCTTTAACACAGACATAGAGTTTAGCTCTCTAATCTAACTCAGTGCTTTGTTCAAAAAACTAAGCTAAAAAGGTAGACACTCGTGTCTTTTTATAGGCTGCTCTAGAAAGTTTATACTAAAATAAATTTACATATACCAATTTACTGAGAGAAACTTACAAATGAACAAACTATGAAAATTACATAATATGTGTTATGTAAAAACTACTGAGTTTGCTTCCTATTGTTATAATAAAGACCCCAACCACAGGCAACTCAGGGAGGAAGGAGTTTATATTACCTATAATTCCTGATCACAGTCCATCATTAAAACGTGTCAAGCAGAGGAGAACCCTGGAGTCGGAAACTGAAGCAGAGATCCCAGAGGAATGCCACTTACTAGCTTGCTCCCCATGACTTTCACAGCTACTTCCTTAAACAACCCAGAATCGCCTGCCCAGGAGTCACACTACCTATGGGGATATGGGTACTCTCATATCAATCATTAATGAAGAAAGTGCCCCACAGTCACTCATACAGGCCAGTCTGAGGGGACATTTTCTTGATAGAAGTTCAGTCCTCCCCCAAGTGACTCATATTTGTGTCAAGACAACAAAAAGACTAGCCAGCACAATTGACCCCTTATCAACTTAACACAAAAATACATCACATTTAAACCCTGATCTTTCCTTTCTTTGTTGTCCCCAAGAACTCATGCTAACATCAAAATATAAAACATAACCTCAAAACCCGCATAGTCTTTAAATTTTTAACACTTTAAAAGCCAGTGTTCTCTTTAGAAATCTCACAGCTCTTTCAAAGCTCAGTCTCCCCAGTCCTAGGCTCCTGTAAAATCAAAACAAGTTACATAGTTCTTATTGCATGCAGGAAGAAGCAGGGCACAATCCCAGGCAGATCAAATCTAAACCAAATCCCAGCAGTGTAAATAAGCAGTATCCAATGTCTGGGATTCATCCATGATCTTTTGGACTCCTAAGGTCTTGAACAGCTCCACTTCTCTGTCTCTGCCATTCACAGCACATACAGCTTTGTCTCAAAGACCCAGGCTGGCTCCACTTTACCCTGACTGCTATCCCTGGTAATTCCAAAGTCCTGGCATCTCCAGTATACTAGAGTCACCACTGAACTCAACTACGCCTTTGCTATCATCTCTCCTGAACTCTCTGCCTAGACCCTGCCACATGTACCAAGCCTCAGCTTTTCTCCATTACCCCTTCAGTCCTGAGGCTTCCATTGCAACTGAGGCTGCATATTCACCAGTGGTCTGACCTAGCCTCTCACAACGTCAAGCCTCAGCTTCTTTCCATGATCCCTTCAATGCTGCATGTGTGTTGGCAATGACTCCATGACCACCAGTGAAACTCTTACACATTATCAAATTTGACTACCAGCCTGAGATGCAACTTTGGTCTTCTTTAGACCACAGCTTCTGTGTGCTGACACTAAGGATATAATTCTCAAATGATTTTAATCCTGGACTAGTCTTTTGTTGTTGTTTTGTTTTGTTTTGTTTTGTTTTTTAAGACAGGGTTTCTCTGTGTATCTTCGGAGCCTGTCCTGAAACTACCTCTGTAGACCAGGCTGGCCTGGAACTCATAGAAATCCACCTGCCTCTGCTGGGATTAAAGGTGTGCGCCACCACTGCAGGGCTTCCTGGCCTATTCTTAATCACAGCTGATTTTCCAGCCCCAGCTGACCAATCACCATGGATTCTTAACTCAAACAGAACACAGGAATCACCCTGCTAGAGCCTTTAAGTGACTCTCAAACTTCCTTCCAAAGCTTCCCAAGGCAGGCTTCCATCATCTCCATTGTTCTCAGCATTCTTGTCTCCCAGGTTCCCACAAAACTCATTAAACTCTGAATGCTGATATTTTACAGGTCAAAGTTTCACTATCGCAATCCTCCCAAAATCAACATGCTCAGCGACACAACAATACCCTACAATCCTGGTATCAATTTCTGTTTTAGTTAGGTTTCTATTGCTGAGACAGAAGCCATGACCAAAAGCAATTGTGGGGTAAGAGTTTGTTTCAGCTTACAACTTGCAGTTTGTCATGTAGAACAGGAACTCAAGGCAGGAACCTGGAGGCAGGAAATGAAGCAGAGACCATGGAGGAACACTGGTTGTCACTTACTTCTCAAGCTCATCAGCAGCAGTCAGCCTCAGCTATCTTACTTATACCCCAGGACCACCTTCCCAGGGGAACCACCACCCACAGTAGGCTGGGTCCTCGCACAAAGTTTCCTCTTCCTATGTGACCCAAGTTTGTATCAAAATGACAAAACCTAGTCAGTGTAACCATTTTACTCACCTTCTTTTTACAAAATTTTACTATATAAAAATTGCACTAAATGAGGTATTCAGTTTTACAAATAGGGACAGAATGTCATAGGTAGATTTGAGAGTAGTTAAAGAGAAAATTTGAGGATAAATATGATTAAAATACATTGTATGAAATCCTCAAAGAATTAATAAATTATTTTAAATGAAGTAACTATGTATATGGTTACATTCTTGTTTCCATCTTATTTTTTTGTTTTGCTTTGTTAGTTTTGTTTTGTCTTGTTTTTCAAGACAGGCTTTCTCTGTACAGCTTTGGCTGTCCTGAAACTCACTCTATTGACTAGGCTGGCCTCAAACTTACAGAGATCTGCCTGCCTCTGCTTCCCAAGTGCTGGGATTGAAGGTGTGTGCCACCACCTAGCTCCATCTTACTTTTAACATACTTGAGTATTTGCTTGTTGTCATTTCTTTTAGGTCAATGATACTACTTTGAAATATTGATCACTTAATATCCATAACGTTTCTCTTCTTATTAAGTCAAATTTATAAGTATATTTTCCTGTGAAGGGGAAAGAATGGTTCTATAAAGCAGCTCTGCTTTTGTGGGGTATCAGTCTTTGCACACTACCACTTCTCTTGGGCTCTTACTCTCCTATTATTTCAAGCTCATATTGCCAAAGTTCTTCATGATATATTCTTTGAAGCACCTTACAACCTGACTTAGTCCATATTCCTCTGTAATGACTCAATCTAGGCTGCATACACATCTAAACTTAGTCTCTGCCTATGTCTCTGAACCTGACTGTTCCTAGGACACATGCTTATTCTCACTGTATTCCTGACTATAGATCTTCAGTAGACCTACCATAGAGCCCTGGCATCACTCTATAAATCTTTGGGTTTTTTTTTTTGTTTTTGTTTTTGTTTTGTTTTGTTTGAGACAGGGTTTCTCTGTGTAGCTTTGTGTCTTTTCTGTATCTCACTCTGTAGACCAGACTGGCCTCAAACTCACAGAGATCCATCTGCCTCTGCCTCCCGAGTGCTGGGATTAAAGGCGTGTGCCACCACTGCCCGGCTAAATCTTTGTTTTATAGGTAGCTGTGCTGGCTAATTTTCTGTCAACTTGACACAAGCTAGAATCATCAGAGAGGAGTGAGCCTCAATTAAGAAAATGTCTCCATAAAACCTGACTGTATGAAAGTCTATAGGACATTTTCTTAATCAGCAATTGATAGAGAGGTCCCAGACCATTATGGGTTGGCACCCCTGGGCTGGTAGTTCTGGGTTCTATGGGAAAGCAGGTTGAGAAAGCATTGAATGCAAGGCAGTAAGCAGCACCCCTTACTGGCCTCTGCATCAGCTTCCGCCTCCAGGTTCCTACCCTGTTTGAGTTCCTGTCCTGACTTCCTTCTGTGATGAACAAGTTGCTTTTTGCCGTAGTATTTCATTACTAAAATGGTAACCCTGACTATGACAATGGGTTTCTCCTCTCAAGCACTGTTTCTCAGTTCCCACTTCTCAAATTAGTGATTATACCATCCCTTTGCCTTTTCAAATGATGGTCTTGCTTCTTATTTTACTGAAACAAAATCAACCATAAGCAAACTCTGATATGTGCCTATTATGCAAAAGCCATTTCACTCTGATTATGAGCAAATGGAAGTAAAATAGCAGGCATGATTTAAGAGTTTTTAAAGTGTGTGTGACTGTGTGTGTGTTTGTGTGTGTGTGTGTGTGTGTGTGTGTGTGTGTGTGTGTGTGTGTCCCCACAGAGGCTAGAAGAAAGCATTGTATTTCCCATGGAGCTGGGTATGGAAACTAAACTCAGGTCCCCTGGTAGAGCAGGAAGTGATCTTACCTGGTGAGCCAATCTTTCTAGCCTTTATTAATTTAGCTTGAAGCATTTGAACTCCTCAACTGAGAAGAGAACATAATTTTAATAACCTGTATGACTAGAACTCAAGTGATCATAATTTTCTAGCAAAATATTTTTATAGATATGGTTGATTACTATAAATTGTTTTAAAATAGCATAGACATAAATTAAAGGCCAACATGCCATAAGAACACTCAGGTTTATGTTCTGATATAAAGTAATGTGTTAAAGAAGTAGTAATGGAGATGTCAGACTGCTTTAGTCTACATGTCCTATGACTGTGAAGAGATACCATGACTACAACAACTCTTACAAACAAAAGCATTTAATTAGGGCTTGCTTACAGTTCAGAGGTTTAGTCCATAGTCATTATGATGGGAAGCATGACAGCACACAGGCAGACATGGTGCTAGATAAGTAGCTTAGAGTTCTACATCTGGATAGCAAGCAACTGAATGAGAAAGAGCTACTATGCTTGGGTTGGTCATTTGAAACCCTAAAGACCACTCCCAGTGACACATATCTTCCAATAAGCCACATCTACTCCAACAAGGCTACATGTCCTAATCCTTTCAAATAATGCCACTCCATATGAGCATATGGGAAATTTTCATTAAACCACTGCACAGACTCTACTACTGACCTAATCCACTTTCCCCTTGACTATTCACAGCCATAGATCTAGAGTCTTTCCTCTCTTCCAAATTATTTCTCTATCTAAAAATAGGCTATTAATTCTGTTTTTTAAATAACTCTATGTTCCCATACCTTTCACTCAAGCTACAGAATTATTTCTAGACTCCACAGGAATTTTAAATGGTTTAAATTGTTGCTATACTCATAGTCTTTACATTAGTTTTTATCACATCTTAAGTTAATCTAATGAGCGACTTGTCTTGGCCAGGTTGTTGATTGAAATCTATTGTTAAAGTCAAATAATTCTTAGTCTTTATTTCACATCATTAACACTGTAACCATATTTGCCATCAGCAGCATTTTTTTTCTTCTAAACTATCAGTTAATTAGTTGTTCACAAAGAAAAGTCTTTGACCTGGAAGGTGATATGGGGAATTTTCATGGAGGGTCCCAGGATAGAGCAGTCATTTCCATTTCTGTTTTTAAAACTCCTTTCAAAGTAATTGAGTGAATGAAAGAATAGAATTTGTCTTTCACCAAATATAACCCAAAACAAAACTTGAACAAAGATAATAGTGAATATACTCAAAAAGCAAACACAAACACCCCCAAAAGACCTCTCAGTCTTTAGTCAGCTCCCATTCCATTATGGATTCCTGACGTTGCTCATAACTCATGTCCGTTTTTCAATGTATATGTTTGCTTTCCCCTCCTTATCTCTTAAATTCAATACCTCCCAGGCATCTATCCTAAATACACCTTCTTTCCTTTGCTTATATGTATCTTGTTTTTTTGTTTGTTTTATATCAATAAATTACATGACTTTAAATAAAAATCTTTATCTTGGAAATAGAAAGGTGGCTCCATAGTTAAGAGTCCTGGCTACTCTTCCAAGGACCCAGGTTCAACTTTAGCACCAACATGGGTACTAAACCATCTTCAGGCCTCTTGAGGTACTAGCCAGGATTGTGGCATATGGACATAAATAAAGGTAATTACATATACACACATATAATAATAACAATAGCAACAACAGCAATAATAATAATGATAATTTATTTTTAAAAATCTTGAAACCTTACCAAGCTCCAGCTGAGCTCACTCTTATGGATAATAAGCTATTTATTGGTATTCTTACCTGTCATATGCTACCAGATACTGTTCTCAAAATCAATGTTCCTATTTATCTTTCTACCCCCAAACTACCCAGCTTTAAACCTCCTCCTCTGACTTGATAGCACACAGTCCTTCCAGATATCCTTTCTCTCCTGTACTGTATTCAAGCTCTTACAAAATATTCAAAACAAGGCTGGAGAAATGACTCAAAGGTTAAAGCATGTGTCATCCAAACAAGACAACTTGGCTTTGATCCCCAGAACCCACATAAACGCGACATAGGCATGGTGGTTTGCCCATGATTTTAGCCTCAGAAGACAGATGCAAGGAAGTCAACAGAGTAACAGCCATGAGCTCTGGGTTGTCTGAGAAACTCAGAAGAAAGTGAAGGGGTAGTCAAAGAAGATTTCTGGCATTTTGCAAATAAACACACACACACACACACACACACACACACACACGAAAGAAAAATACAGAAAAAAAATATCACAATGAAATTATTTATCATGAGCTGCATCATTCTCATATGGTCCAGGCTGTCATCATTTCCCATCAGAGCCGTTTCAGAGCCTGTATGCTTCTTTGAGCTCTCCTTACCTCCCTTTAGTCATCTCTTATCATAGCAGCCACCAAATGTTTATAATGGTAGGCTGAGCAATGCCATTTCTCTGCTCAGAACTTTCCACTTGCTCGAGGTAAATAAAAGCACATTAATAACATTTATGGCCCTAAAAGATCTTCAGCTATCCCTTCAGTGATACTGTAGAAAAGCAGCTCTGAGTGATATTTCTAGGTCTTTCAGTACATAACTTAAAAATCTCTTTGCAAAAGCCCTACCACTTTGGCATCACCTCTCTTATTTCTCAACAACTTCAACTCTTCAGCCACATTTCCTTTTCTGTGAGGCACATGCTTGATAATCTAACACAGTGACCCATGGCCTTCATTCCTTTCTTTGCCTCTGCTTTATTTCCCACTCTAGTGTTCACCTTCTTACAAATGATTTGTATATTTATTTTTTGTAATGTCAGTCTCATTGTGCAAACATAATAGGTCACTGGTAGAAGGGATTTTTGTCTATTTTCTTCACTGTTATATCCCTAATGCCTATAATGGCTCTTTGTACAACCTACACATACAGGGAGTATACACTGATTAATGTTATACTGAACAAAATTATATAAAATATTTTTAATTAGTAAATAAAGTAAGAGTAATGAGCATAAAACTTTAGGAACACAAATGCTGGACTTGCTGGAGTGGAGCAGCCTACAGTCGGAGGGAAGGCTGGTTTAGTTTCTCTGTCAGTTTCTTTTAAGCAGCCAAGTAGACTATCAGTGGGAGCAAGAATATTAGAGGATGAGTCTCAATTGCCCAAAATAGCTCTACTTAGGATCAGAAAGTTCAACTCTGTAGAAGCAATGCTATTGCTGTGCTGTTTCTTTTTCCCAAGAAAAATCCATTGGTAACACGGAGCCCTCCAGAGATTTGTCACCATTTACCAGGCTTCAATCCAAAGAGTGTCAAGACTGACCCAGCCAATTTCCAGGGTCACACAGTCTTCGCTTTTATCACTTATGAAAACAGAAGACAATTTCAGCCCTGAAAAACATAGTGGAAAATCAATGATTCTAGGCTCATTTTCAAAGATGACAATATGGTCTCAAGCCCTTATTAAAAGGAGAAATAGATAATGGTTTCTATTTTCCTTAGCATGAATGTCACTCCCCTGAAGTTGTGTATATAAGAGAACAAATCAATGCTTTAAGTCAACAAGGTATTGTTGAATAAACAATCTCCTTACCAAGAGTGTATTCATTTATGTAATTATCACCGCATTAATTTCATTTTGACATTTTTAAGAAACTATAATTTATTTTTTAACAGTTGTTTCTTTTAAAATATTTACTATCTCACTGCAATGCATAGAATACTGTTCCAAAGATTTAGGGTATGAAATAACCCCAGTCATATCCCATGTTGCTTCATGAATATGGACGGGGTGTTGGAATTATGGAGATAAGCCCGTGTGTACAGCCCTTTCCTCATTATTTAAAAACTTGAATTCATTGTTCAAATTTTTCCCAGCTTCTGTGAGATCCAGAAATGACTGTATTACCATGAGATGAGTGAGATGAGTCTTCTCGCTCTCATTTTTCTCTTGTTTTCTCCCTATGGTCCATTATGGTGTGTCAAGCTTTCAGAAAAAAAGTATTTACTAATGGATTCCTGCAAAGTGAAGCACAAGAGGGTTTTATATGCTCACCTGTGCCTGTCTGACTTCTTTGTGTTATCTAGAGATTTCTTTGCCCTTTTATTAGGATAGCTTCAAATTATCCCAGAACCAAGGTGCCAAATCATCAGAACCAATACATTTCAATTAGGAGCCTTTCAATATATCTTAGTTCGTCATGTTACTTACATCATAGAGCTGCACCATACCACCAGCTTGTGCGTCCAGAATCTACGAGAGCTTTTACTATAGCTACTTATGCCATAGTAGATTCTATAAAACTGAAACAGCAATCATAACTGCCCAGGATTTAATGAAAGGACAATTTGCAGTAGTGCAGTAGTTCATGCAGGACATAAGTCTATATCAAAGTAATGATGCACTAAGATTGGTTGCTGTCAAGGCAAGGATTGCTTAATTCCAACTTCTGAGGAGGAATCAGGAAGAAAAGGTCACATACAATTTGACAGAGAGAGTCTTCTGGGATGAGAATGGGCATGTTATTGTGTGGGTAGGGAATGCTTTCCTGGTTATTTTTCTTTTTTTTATTTTGAGATTACATTATAATCAAAACAGTTTTCTCTTCCTGTTCCTCCCTATAAACTCTCCTATGTACCTCTCCCTACTCTCCTTCAAATTCATGGGCTCTTTTTTCACTAATCCTTACTGCGTGTCCATGCATGCATCTGTATGTATATACATATGACCTGCTCGGTCCATACAGTGTTACTTGTATGCATGTTTTAAAGACAGGCTGTTTGGTACTGTACAATCAATTGGTATGGTCTTCCCTCAGGAAGACCACCTCCCCTGCTCCCAGCTCTTCTCAGTTGTTCATGCTTCTTTGTTTAGGGTTGTGGTCTCCTGGCCATTCCCTGTCCATTTTGGCAAGTCCTTTGTTGTTGTCTTTGTTGAGTACACAAGCTATCTGACAGTTGAAATAGAAAAACAGGACTCTTTAAGGAGCAGAGAGGGATGTAAATATAGAAGAAAGAGGGAGGTGTGTAAAATAACACTGATTATGTTTGCAAAAGCCACAAGGAATCATATTAATAGCTCTTTACCTAAAAAATATAATACACATGATTTGTGTGTATAAACACTCATACATAGCTTTAATGAACTCTTCTCACCCTGTCTGACAATGCTCCCTCCAAAAGACAAAGACCATGCAACAAAACCCCATTACCAAACATGAGAATTCCTCTTTCACAGTTGTTTTAACCTTTGATTGAAGAAGTCATACAGCACAAAATGACTTTGCAAGGAGAAAATAAGATTCCCTAGCTCCATTCCCATTTATCTCTTGTCTGTTATCAGAATTTTCCATTTGCTAAGCTCAAGTGAATACAAGAAAGCCAGAGACCCAATGAGATATCCCACACCTTCTATGGGAGAAAAAAGTTGACAGTAATAAAATGCAAACCACTATCATTTCTGATTTTATACTCCTCCTCACTCTGACACTAAGAATTAACGTGGGTTGGTTGTTGTTGTTGTTGTTGTTGTTGTTTTCTATTAATGTAAACTTCCTGTCTGCTTTTGTGTTTAGCCACTATCATTGCCTGAAGATTATGGCCTTATATTTGTATTTGTAAAAGTTGATAGATTTCCTGAAATGATCTGTGTATCTTTTATGAACCAATACACGCATAAGTTTTAAACACTGAAATGGTAGCTAATGACTTCATAATGGTTTATGCATTATAAATATTCACTTACTTGTATCTGTCATTATTTAATCCTTTAATATCATCGACTTAATTTTATAGATAAAGAGTGTGAGGCACAGAAAAGTCATGTAAGCCTCTCAGACTCACACAACAACAATACCACAGTTGAACTGTAGCCACCTGCCTTGGAGCCCAAGATTCTTTGCAGTATTATGGGCTGCAGTGGTGATACTAGAAGGTAAATCTACATACACAAAGATCCTGGAGTCTATTAGATGACATATTGAAAATAAAATGTAGAAGAGACTGCATGGAAGGAAGCCCATGAGATCCCAAATTAATCTAGCCAAACAATCTAGAGTGAGGGGATAATGTCAATGAAAACACAAAAAAAAGTTGACATAATTTCCAGTATTTGAAAGGTACCGTGAGGTAAATTTATGCTGCTAGGTATGTTTCTTACATCACTGTAACTAATGTTAGTTGGAAATAAATTTTAACCTTAATAGATGTTCATGTCAAAGACATCATTTTTTTTCCAGAAACAAAATGTCTGCATGTTCAAATGATAATGGTTTTTTTTAAGTCAAATGTTCATAGACCAAATTCAACAAGAGTTGGGATACATTTATCTATTTTCTCTCTGTAGTTGTCTCCAGATTTCAAACTGCAGTAGAAAGTGTTACTTCTAGCCAGAGAATCCCTTAAACTGAACAAAACACTTGACACAAATCAGGAGCTCAAAAGTAATTATTTTGAGTGTAGAGAAATTGAATTTTTTGTTTGTTATCTGATTATTAGTAATAGGGTCTGGTGTAACTCATTCTGGCCTGTAACTTGTTATATAGCAGAGTATAAACTTGAATGGATTAGCCTCCCGCCTTTGCTTCCAAAGCACTGGGATTACAGCTATATGCTACCAAGCCCAGCAAATCTAATTGTTTGGATATGTCTCTAGTGTTTATCATTGAAATCATCAGAAGTCTCCTATTCACTTACTGTATCCTACCTGCTGGCTACCCAATGCATAAGATCCAGCCATCATATGCATGCATATCATGTATATATACAATCTCTCCTCCCACACATACTTATACACACATAAAATATTCATATTCATATATATATATGTTTATCAATATCAATGATCTAAGTAAAATATAAATTAATAAAAGTATGGTTCTTTATTTTTCTCCTGTTTTCCTAGAATTCAAACCATTAGATGCCTTACCTCAATCTGTTAAACCTGTTTTGTGCATTAGAAAATGCAAACCCAGCTCTTCCCATCAGGTTTCCAAATTAAAAGCATCACGCTATTTTTAACAAGGACAACTTCTACTCAGTGCCTTGAGGGCTTTCAAAAACTCTTTAAGGGCAGAAGGGCAGATTGTCAGCTGAACTTCTCAGGACTCAAGGAGCCATAGAGAACTGGTCCCTCAGGGCCTCCTGTATCTGAAAGAGACCACTAGAGCTAAGTCTCAAGCAGTGGGCTGCCTTCCTGTTACCCTGCAAATATACACCAAAACTGCTAGCAGGTTGTCTTGTTTTCAAGGTCTTACTTTCCAACAAGAATTTAACCTTTGCTTCCTGCTGCCCTCCAGAAACTGTCCTGAGTACTCCTAATTGGCTGAAACTCATTTACATTAAAAAGTGCTAGCAGCAAAAGAGATTTTAAAATCGAAAATTTTACTTCATATCATTTTACCAAGAAAAAAATATAATAGAGAGGTGTTTTGCTTCCATACTATATATTTGAGTCAATTCCATTAGGTCACAGTAGAAGCTGACATTGGAAAAGCAGAGGTATATACTGAATGTAAGGAGCCCGGACGTGATTCCAGCTCTCACACTTGCTAACCTGAAAAAGCCCGATGCTTTCTCTTAGCCTCACTTTCCACATTTTGGATAGACTCCAGTCCTTGTAACAGGATTATCATTAGGGTCACATCAGGAATAAACTGGAAAACATCTAATAGATGCCAGGTACACATTCGTTGCCAGGAATACATGAGCATTGGGGATTGCTTTGAAAGGGCCTTCACTTCAGGTGCTGCTGACAGCTCTAGTGCTAAATGCATTTTATTGTACACTGTTTTGTTTTGTTTTTTAAATGATCTTATCGCATATAGCAACAATTAACCCCATTGTCTCACCACCACCGCCACCCCTGCAAGAAGTGGGAATTTAACTGGAAAAATGTGATCATGGCAAAGTCCTGGGAATGCCAGCGAGGCATGCCATTCTGAAACGCCACTGAAAAGATGTCACTTTTTAAAGCCTGTCCTTGTGATTGTTTATTAGTATATTACATGTTTTTGGTGCCTATATTCTTAAATCTTCTTCATCCTGCATGATTTGTTAATAAACAGTAAAAGCTATGCTTGAATTTTGTTTTCTCACCTATCATTTATGTCTATTTTATAGGGTTTGAGTCTTTTCTATATTTACATGGAAAAGCCTTCCCAAGTCTGTAATTTTTATGATCTTGTGTAAATATGACGTTTAGTTTATGTTTTAGTTGACCAGCTCTCTGTGAATTGGATTTTAAGCTGTAGACAGTTAAGAATGAAGCTTTCTAGTTCACTAAGCCCCTTGATAACAGGAAAAGAGCTACTAGGGAATTACTTTTCACTTTCCGTTATCATTTTGATTGAAAAAGTATAAACTCACAATTACCTAGTGTGATTTACTATTTTGATTGAGCTCTAGTTGCCCCTGCAATAGGATGACCTTACAGATAGTATTACATTGAGCCCCCGGAAATCAATAAGTATAATAAAATCTTTTTTTTACTGATCCTTCCTTCCTACTCAATTGCTTTCCCTCCTAATTTTTCATGAAAAGTTCCACAATTACTTTTACTATATATCAAAAGTGAAATGCTTTTTTTGTAGGATGAATATAGTTGTTTGTTATTTCAGTTCTCTTTACAGACTTTGTTTTTTATCTCTTTGTTTCTATGACACTGCCATATTTATCTAACATCTAAGGCCTCACATTTGGAATAAAGCATCACACCACAGTAGAGAATGAGACCAACAAATGTATTATTAATGAATATTAGGATTCCCACAGTGTTGTTTTGTCACTTACTAAATTATAGGAGACTTGGAAATTCTATGTACAAAGCAGTTGCAAGAATAACAACATAGTAGGAGAAAATTTTCCCTTTGCTGTGAGTCAGAAATACCTTCCCAGGCAAAAGATCCATACCAATTCTGACTTACCTGTCAAAGCAGTTTAAATACCCTCATGCCTAGATTTCTCTCTTGAGAAAGTCCATCTCTCTTTCATTGGCAATGGGATACTGGGCTGGACCCCTTGTTTTCTGGATGATTACTCATGTTCATTACCTTTAACCATTTACCAGGCAGCAGACCAGACAAAAAAGAACTAAGGCTGATAGCTGTTCAGTAAAAGACCCTGCCATGGGTCCAGGCTGCACAGCAGCTGCCTCATTGGTCAGTTCCCAAGTACTTCTATTACTGGAGTTTTCCAGCTTAGTCCTGTACAGAAAAGACAAGTTTTAGGGTCAGGATTTCGCTCAGTAATAGAATGTTCACTTAGCATTAATGAGAAATGGGATTCAGTTTCTAGTACCACAAAGATTAAGGAGGAGAGGAGAGGAGGGGAGGAAGTGGGAGAGGAGGGGAACTGAGTTGAGGGGAATGGAGGGGAGAGAAAGGGAGAGGAGGAGGAAGGAGGGGAGGGGGAGAAGGAAGAGAAGGATGGGGGAAGGGGAGAGGAGGGGAGCAGAGGGGAGGAAAGTGGGGGAGAGAGGAGGACAGGAGAAAGGCTCTTGTAAGAAATATGTTGCTTTACCAGTACTAAAACAAGCAAACAAAAAAAAAAGTTTTCCCTCATGTCTAGGAAAAGGCTCTAGCTCATTTTACAGCATTGATTTCATAATTCAGTATTTCTATAAGAGTCATTTATTATAATAGATGTTAGAAAACAGTCTTGATGAAAAAGAACTGAATTTGGCTACACAATGAGGGTCGTTCCACGAAAGGAAAATGAAAGTGACATGAACTATTAAGTGCCCATCTTTGGAACAAGTGCAGTGTGTGGGTGCTGCGCTGAAGTCTGTGATCCACTTACGGCCTGCTTCTCATCCAAGACTGAGTTCTTTCCTCGTGCTGTGTGTCTATAACAGACAATATGAACAGCAACTTTCCACAGTTTCGAGCTCAGTTTATTGATTCAATCAGTTTTCATATCTGACTTTGTATCCTCATTTATAAGCTCAATTGATGAGATTCAGCCCTACAAGGAAATTTTATGAGGCAGATAAGCATCTCAAGGAAAAGTTATAAAAGAAGAAATTAGAAAACTATATCTATTCCACACACCTAGAAATATAATACAATGACTGAGAATGTTTTCATATTCTTGCTTTAGATGTATACTTGTAGTCATTTAGAGTTAACTATTTACCCAAACACCTCACAGTAAAGAGTATGCCTTGTACAGTGAATTAAATTTCTAAAGTTTAGGACAAGGGGTGAGATCTTAACTTTTACCTTCCCTTTACCCTCTGCATACAAAATACTTTTGGGTCTAACTTTCCTTACTGTCTGTTTTGTTAACCTGTTTTCATCTAGCTTTTAGCACAGAAATAACTCCTTAACATATAACTTTGATCTTGGCATTCCATTGGTTCTTTCTTAATGTGAATAACACATTGTAGCAAATCCTATTAAATCCAAGCCAAAAAACAGAACAAACTACCTCTCATTATCAGAGAGAGAGAGAGAGAGAGAAAGTATTCTTCAATCTTCCACTTCTATGTCCATATTTTCTGTGTTAGGTAATTTCTCAAGTTACAGATTTTTATTTTTTACTTCATCTACTCTATAAAGGACAAAATTCAATTCCTATTTGTAGCTAAAATTCCCTCCCAGGTGAGCAATAAACAATGCTCACCCTTTCTTTTGTGGTCCCAATGACAAACAAAGGCATGATTCTGCCAGAGTTCACATGAAGAGTCAATGAGTATATTGGGAGCCCTAACAGGACAGTTGAGGAGTTCCCTAAAGGAATGTGGGTTTTCCTTTCCCAACAGGCAGCATATGAAAAGCTTTACCCGACAGGGGTGAGAGACTTCCATAACCCCATACTTCATACATGGTGCCCTAGTCTTCCCTGGCCTATATATACACTCTCCCTTCCAGAGGAGGTCATATGCAATTAATGCAGAGTTGCATGTAACAAGTAGTAGGGAGAAATTGGAGACTTAAGTGAAAATTGCATGCCCTTTCCCAAGCTGGTATTGAGGGATGTAAAACATCAGCAGGCCCAACTGGGGTGATCTTTTGCAAGGGGAACACCTGAAAGCCCCAAGATAGTGGTTGGTTCACTTAGAGGACAGTCAATCACAACACTATCATCCCCTCAAACTTAATGCATTTAAATTTCAAGCTTAATTTCATGCACACAGAACAAGCCCAAAGTATGTACTACATTCATTATAGTAGCATCAGATCTCTATGAAGCTGATGAACTGAAGAAACCATAAAGGCTCCATCTTCCTATTTTTTAATTTCCTCTTACTTACTGGGGATCTCAATATATATGCCAAATAAATATAAAGATTTTTAATTGATCCAATTGCCCCCACTCCATGATGGTGTTCTTCTGACTTTTTTTAGGAACATGGAATACCGACCAACCTGGGCTATGCAGTGGCCCCACATCACTCAGGGGTCTACCCGGTCCATATTCAGCTGTATGCAGCTTGGAAGAAGGTCTGGGGTATTCAGGTCACCAGCACTGAAGAGTATCCACATCTGAAACCTGCAAGATACAGGAAGGGCTTCATTCACAATAGCATCATGGTGAGCGCATACTGCTGTGCCTGAAGGTCCTTGGTGCCTGTGTTTAAGGGAAGGAATCAACATTCTGTCTAAGGATGTAACACAGAACTTCTTTGACATGACTATCAGAAGTTTCCAACATGCCATGAAGGTGACTGGTCACACAATGACATACTATTTGACAATAGGCATGTTTTCTAGGCTGTAGAGTGGTTTTACTGAGTATATAGCAATCTGGAAATAATGGGAATGAGTTTTACAACGATACTTTCAAATTGAACTTTGGTCTGGGGCACCTGAGTTGCTCCTGAGGAACTCCACAGTACTGTTTGTTTGTGTGGTTTTTACCAAGAGCTAAAGGTAGGATGCTGTCAAGGTCAAGAAAACACCTCTCCAGTAATTTCACTTCCAATAGATAAAAAGGAGCAATACCACCTGAAAGCTAAATCCACCTGTCCAGTGTATTTTGATTCTTGGGCATTCAGAGCATCTTAGGGTACTGTTTATTTTCGTTCTCTTTTTCTTGTAAATTGTAGGGAAAGGTGGCATGTTGCTCCTTTCCTATAGCTAAAAAATAATAACCCAATTTAAGAATGATGTATCCATCATGATAAATGAGAGTAACACCATGTGAAATTGAGCTGGAAATTTAGCATCACTCATTGGGGTGGGGGGAGGTGGCACTATGATCTTGGTTCTAAAATGACCAATTTTATCCAGTTCCAGGTGCCTTTGAAGATGTACCCACCATTAGTTGTCAAGATCAGAGCAAGAGTTTATAATCTTTTTTCTGCTCAATATTTGCACTAACCCACACTATTACTCATATTGCTGCTACAACTATCTATATATACATCTAATATCCATCTAAAGACAAGAGACAGGAATCTATAGCTACCCAGATTTGGAGCTCAGTAACTTTATCATGGGGCTTTAATCATCTCATCATTATAATATGATACCAGTAGACACAGATTGTTACCTGAAATCATTGATACCACAAAGAGCAATTGAAGTCTACAGAAATCAGGAAGCATAAAAAGACTCATTTACATAAATTTAAAACAGAGAAAGTACTGAGATTCTTTCATTGTGTGATCACCCAACATGTCATGAAAGGAAATCATCCTTTTAGCCAAGACTACATGCTTTCATTTACCTTGAATTTAATTATGAAAATTAACTGAAGAATAAATACAATTACAGCTTTCATGTGGAACTGGGTACATTTTCCACTAGACTATAAACACTTTATTATTCAAAATAGGATATTAGAGTCAATTTGCTTATTTATGTTGTCTATTGAAATCCAGAGTTACAGCAAACTCAACACAAAAGAATACTCCAGAAACAGTCATTAAGTGGTTTGACTACGACGGAGATAAAATTTAAAGCCAGGGTACAGTAGAAGTGGTGAGAAAAGGTGACTTTAGTCTCAGAACCTGCATATTCCGCAAGACTGAGTATCAGAAGGCAAAGTGAAGCTTGATTTGATGAGAAGTATGACCATGATGTATGTCTGAATTAAATGAACCCAAAGACAACTTTTGACCCCTTAACCCGAGTCAGGCAGTAGTTTAGATTTATAGAACTCTGTTAACTGGGTGCATATGCTAAACTCCAAATTGTATTTCTTTGATTCGGTGACTACATTGACATTTAAAAAATTAAACTGACATGAGCTCTTGGTTACTGTAAGATACCAGGAACTCTTTGCTGACTGTCAATTTATGGTAATGATAACAATTGTTAGGTAAATCTCACCAGTGTGTTGTTTTTGCTCTTTGTCCTCAGGTCCTCCCTCGACAGACCTGTGGGCTGTTCACACATACTATTTTCTACAAGGAGTATCCAGGAGGACCCCAAGAATTGGATAAAAGTATCAAAGGAGGTGAACTTTTCCTCACAATCCTTCTAAACCCAGTATGTGTTTTATTTGTACATTTTACAGTAACATCAGTGTTGTCAAATAAGTTACATTTTTAAATCTAAATCATGTGGACTTTTTTTTTTCCCAAAGTGCTCTTGGCTAGCCTAGAACTTGTTATGTAAACCAAGCTGCGCTTGAACCCACAGAGATTTCTCTGTTCTGCCTCTGGATTGCTGGGATTAAAGGTGTGTAATACCACACCCAGCTCATGGCTATATTCTTTATGAGCACAAAATTTTTCCTGAAACTGAATTAAAATCTACATTTAAAATCCTTTCCTTGATACAATTTGATTTCTTGAGAACTTTTCACCAGTGAATATGATGTTAGTTGTGGGTTGAATATGTATTGTTTTTATTGTGTTGGCATATTTTTCATTTATTCCTAATTTGTGAAGAGTTTTTATCATGAGAAGATGTTGACTTTTCCTGAAAGGTTTTTGTGCACAGTTAAACAATTAGATTATTTTTATTCTTCATCCACTTTTTTT